>JANDJT010000131.1:2943361-2971970 GCA_024331685.1 Stegophilus panzeri | reverse complement strand
GTGGAATTCTGTGTTTGGTTTACACCAGATGTAACGGGACCCCTGTCTTCCAAACAGTTCCACTTTCGACTCATCAAACCACAGAACATTCTCCCAAATGGTTTGAGGATCATCAAGGTGTGTTTTGTCAAAATTCAGATGAGCCTTAATGTTCTTCTGGGTTAGCAATGGTTTTCACCTCACCACTCTTCCATGCATGCCATTTTTGCCCAGTGTCTCTCTGATAGTGGAGTCATGACCTTTATTCATGCAAGAGAGGCCTGTAGGTCCTTTGATGCTGTCCTTGTCTCTTTTGTGACTTCCTGGATGAGTAGTTGCTGTGCTATTGGAGGAATTTTGGAAGGTTGACCACTTCTGGGAAGGTTCACTACTGTGCAGAGTTTTTCCATTTGGAGATAATAGCTCTGGAATCCCAGAGCCTTTGAAATAGCTTTGTAACCATTCCCAGACTGATGTATTTCAATCTCCTTCTTCCTCAACATTTCTAGAATTTCTTTCAATTTTTGGCATAATGTGTTACTGGATAAGACCTTTTAAACAACTTCATGCTTTTGAAAAAGTTCTATTTAAGTGTTAATTTGATTGAACAGGGTCTAGTCCAGCTGAACCCCATTATGAATGTAGTTTCATAGACTTGGGGAATTAGTAACTACGGGGCCAAATACATTTTCACACAGGCCCAGTTGCTATTGGATATTTTTTTTGCTTCAATCAATAACATTTAAAAACTATATTTTGTGTTTACTCAGGTTGCTTTTGTTTTATCTTAGATTTTGTTTTAATTTCTGAAACAATTTAGTATGAGATATTCACAAAAACAGAAGAAATCAGGATTGGAGCAAATACTTTTTTACATAACTGTGCATAATTGGGATATTATGTGATACATTTATATAAAATAGCCCATAATATTGAAGTCCGTTAAAATCAATCAAGTAATAAGGTAAAAGTTGTGATTGTCCCCATATGTGTGAAACCCCTAAATTAGTTCCTGTGCAACCACATAATTAGTTGAATGGAGTCCATTTGAGTACAATTAAAGAGTTACCTGACGACAGTATAAATACACCTGTTGCTGGAAGGCTTCTGCATTTGTTATCTCTCAAAGCACGATTATATCCATTATTGAAAATGGAGAGAATATGACAGAACCTCAAATCTGCCTATAGAAGGCCATTCACCAAACCTCAGTGACTGGGTAAGCAGGGAACCATCCAAGAAGGGAAGGAGTGAAGGTATTAAAAGGCAAAAATAAATCCCATTTGGATGGCATATGGAAGGTTTATCTGATGAGAGCAAAACTGGAGCGAAAACTTTTTGGCCTTCTCACAAAACACTATGTTTGGTAGAAACCCAACACTGCTCATTACTCTGAGAACCATCCCCAGAGAAACAAGGTGTTGGCAGCATAATTTTGTGTGGATGCTTTACATCAGTAGGGACTGGGAAAGTGGTCAAGGTTGAGAGCAAGATGGATGGGCAATTCTAAAAGAAAACCTGTGCCCATATTCAGTATATCCACACTCTTGCTTCAGCAATATTGCAATTACTTTATGTCTATAACAAGTGTGACTGTATCATTCTGCCTAGCTGCTGCATCTGAATCTTACTGATTGCTTAGAGGACTTCCACCCATGGCTGTCTGTGTACAGTCGGCCATCTTACAGCACGCATTCACACACTCAGCGCTTGAGTGTATGTCTCCTGCTGCTGCAGGCTTACATGTGTGCTAACTCCATACTCATACACATTCAAGAAGACCAGGTAAACACTTACACAAACTGCTCACAGTGAAATGATGCAGAATTCCTATTTTTAAGATCAAAATTTTTTCCATATTGACTTTACTCTGTGTTTTCATGATGTCAGTGCTGGTTGGAGTCAGGCCTGATTGGTGTTTCACTACATTCAGTGTGGACAGGACTGTGTGGACTTACTCTTCTGCCTTTAGGCTCTCTTGTGTCCTTCCTCTTCCGCATCATCAAGGTCAGAAAGAATTTGTTCATATCTTCTAATTAAAATGATGCATTGGTGTTGAATGAATGTTAATAAATGTTATGAACAAACATTATGAGAACACCCAGAAAATATAATTGTTGTCTAGCTAACCTAGCTAACTACCACATCATCCTGAGGAAATTAGGAACAAACTAAACTATTACTATTTTTCGCAAATGTTAGCCAACTGTATTACCCATTTCTTGCCAAATCTATTCAAAATCAAATGTATACATACTGTTTAGAAGTGAAAACTTAAAGGCATGAATCTCCAATTTCTCTGTTTTTTTTAAATTGAATTATTTGTCTTTCAATTTTTTTGCTGTCAAATTGGCAACTGATGAATGCTTCACCTATCATTAATGTTAGCTAGCTTATCAACACTTTAGTGAGAGAGCTAACTTATTAGCTAGCAATTTAATCAGTATAGTTATGAATCTGTTGTTAGCTAGCTAATATTAAATAAAACTCCAAATCATATGAAATGTGACGTTCAATAGCTACATGCAATATCAAACATTTTGACATTTTAACATACATTTATGAAAGTTATGCCATTTGTCTTGCCAGTAAACATATATAAGTTAACAGTAATAAACCAATTCATTATTCATGTATATTTTCTTCAGTTTACTGTTTTAAACATTAACTTTCTCACATTTACACACACATTTGCCCAATCTAGGATTCATGGCAAAGCTGACCGTTTGGCCAATTTGAGGCTTGGTCTGTCTTTTGATGGTTTGATGTCTTTCAAACAGGAAGTAAAGAGGAAGCGTCTTTAACTAAATGAATGCAATCATGGAATGTTTTGCGTGCATTTATCTTATTTTTCATCATATCAATTTTATTATTTATTAGATGAGATCCTTTTATCATGAGATATGTTCTAACTACATTTACTATACATTATAATTCTTGTGATCCTCCCTTTTTTTCTTTTGCAATTGTAGACAAACAAAAATGGCAGCCACTCAGGGGATCAGTATAAAGTCAGAATACCTTACATCTTCTCTGTAGAAGGTATAATCAAGGAAGACATCTTTCACATACAATCCTGTGAAAAAGTATTTGCCCCATCACGATTTCTTCTGTTTTGTGTATATCTCATACTAAATTGTTTCAGAAATTAAAACAAAATCTAAGATAAAACAAAGACAATCCGAGTAAACACAAAATCCAGTTTTTAAATGATAATGTTATTTATTGGAGCAAAAATGTTATGCAATACCAACTGGACCCGTGCGAAAATGTATTTGCCAACATAGTTACTAATTCCCTGTAAATCTGTAAAACTACATTCATAATAGGGTTCAGCTGGACTAGATGCAACCAGGCCTGATTACTGCAAACATGTTCAATCAAATTAACACTTAAATAGAACTTTTTCAACAGCATGTTGTTTAAAAAGTCTTACCCAGTAACACACTATGCCAAAGTTGAAAGAAATTCCAGAAATTACCAGGAAGAAGGTGATTGTAATACATCATTCTGGGAATGGTTACAAAGCTATTTCAAAGGCTCTGGGACTCCAAAGGACCACAATGAGAGCCATAATCTTCAAATGGAAAAACTTGGCACAGTGGTGAACCTTCCCAGAAGTGGCTGACCTTCAAAAATTCCTCATCCAGGAAGTCACAAAAAAGCAAAGGACAACATCAAAGGACCTACAGGCCTCTCTTGCATCAATAAAGGTCACTGTTCATGACTCACAGAAAGACACTGGGCAAAAATGGCATGGAAGAGTGGCAAGGTGAAAACCACTGCTAACCCAGAAGAACATTAAAGCTCGTCTGAATTTTGCCAAAGCACACTTTGATGATCCTAAAACCTTTTGGGAGAAAGTGGAAGTGTTTGGAAGACAGGGGTTCCGTTACATCTGGCGTAAACCAAACACAGAATTCCACAAAAAGAATATCATACCTACGGTCAAGCATGGTGGTGGAAGTGAGATGGTGTGGGGGATGTTTAGCTGTATTAGGGCCTGGGCACCATGCAATGATTGAGGGAAACATTAATTCTGCTCTCTACCAGAAAGTCCTAAAGGAAAATGTCCGGTCTTCAGTCTGTAAGTCAAGCACAACTGGATTATGCAGCAAGACAATGATCCAAAATATAGGAGTAAATTGATTTCTGAATGGCTCAAAAAAAGCTAAATTAAAGTTTTGTAGTAGCCTAGTCAAAGTCTTGACCTAGTCAAAGTCTTGACTTGAACCACTTGGGATGCTGTGGCAGGTCCTTAAACGTGCAGTTTATGCTCAAAAACCCTCCAGTGTGGCTGAATAAAAGCAATTTTGCAAAAAAGAGTGGGCCAAAATTCCACTACAGCACTGTGAAAGCCTGATCTACAGTTATCGGAAGCATTTGGTCACAGTTATTGCTGCTAAAGCTGGCACAACCAGATATTAAGTTTAAGGGGGCAATTAGTTTTTCCCATGGGTGATAGGGGTTTTTTTTTTCTTCAATAAAATAAATAAATTAATAAAAAACTGTATTGTGTGTTTACTCAGAACTATTTAGTATGAGATATACACAAAAACAGAAGAAATCAGGATGAAAATACTTTTTCACAGCACTGTATAAGAGTATTGCTCGTTCTGTTGTTGCTGTCAGTGTAAGGTGTTAATAATAAATTCACAGATGATTGGGATGCATTTCTGCTGAGGGATAGTGTGTCTGAGCTGAACGTTTCACCATGGAAAAATAAATGTGAGGTGAGGTGCAATAAAATAAAAGGGAACCATTATTTAACTGAAATACCACAAATGAAGAAATGTATCTTTCTCTTATATGATTATTGTTTGCTCTACAGGTTTTGAAGGCATGTGATTTGGAGTCTATGACCTGCAGTAGACTGACAGAAAGCTCAGCACTGCAGAAGCTCACTGACTCTATCTCTTGCATTGAAATTATTGAAGAAAATAGTCCCGATGACAATGACAAATTACAGCGTGACCGTTTCAAAAACACCCAATTCAACCTCCAAACTAGCTCTTTTCCAGGTTAGTATGTTCATGATATACCAAATATGCTCAATTAGATTTAAATGTATTGTCATTATACACTGGTGTACAGTACAACACAATGTTGTAGCTAGCACAGGTATAGATAAACTTTCAGCATGCACAATGTGTGGACAGTGGATTTAACTGGTGAAGAAAAATATTATTAAATTTTTTTACATTTAAAAGAGAATTTCTCATCAGTACCTGATTTTAAAATGAGTCAAAGGCAGGGATACATATGAAATCAGTTTATAACTTAACAATACATTTAAACAGTAGGGGAAGCAGTGTGGCTGGGATGGCAGGAGGATGGAGACACATTTTCAATTAGTATATTAGTGCATATTTATAGAGAATTGTATTCTTCATGAGGGTAAAAAGGTATGAATGGGTGAGTGAATGTGTGTGTGTGATTGTGTGCCCTGCGATGGATTGGCACCCTGTCCAGGGTGTACCCTGCCTTGTGCCCGATGCTCCCTGGGATAGGCTCCAGGTTTCCCCATGACCCTGAAAAGGATTAAGCGGTATAGAAGATGGATGGATGGATGGATGGATGGATGGATGGATGAGGGTAAAAAGAAAGATATTTTAGTAGCATTACAATAATTCAAATAGATAACATTACAGACAGTAGGCATAATAAAAATGGACAGTGAGCATCAGGATTTTGGTTAAGGTACAGCACAGATCATATGGAGAGTAACACTGTACAGTAACATGTATATTTAGTTTTATAATACAGAAGTGTGGTATAATGATTGGCTACTAATAAAAGTATTTATCATTTTTAATTATCTGCTTGCAGTAAATAGTTTCTCAAAGAACAGCATTCCTAGAAGAAGCAGAAATCTGCAAGCTTGGTGCTACTGTGGGACATGGACTCTGTGGCTGTGTTTGACCATAACTTGTATAATCATTACTGGAATTCTGGGGTTGAAGTAAGTCTCTAAAGAAATATTCCAGGGTTTGTATATGCAATTACCACAGGCAAAAAATTTTACATGACAAAACTTGTTTCTGATAGCTCACATATAATGGAAGGCATAGTGCAGAATTATATCTTGCAAATTTAAAACTACAACAATAAAAGTAGGGCAGTACTGTAAGCACATCAGGTAGCATTGTCCTCTCACAGCTCTGGGGTTTCCAGTTTGATCTTGAGCTTGGATTACAATCTGTGCTGAGTTTTGCATGTTCTCCTTGTGTCCATGTGGATTACCTACAGGTTGTCCGGGTTTCCTCCCTCCTCCCAAAAACATGACAGAAGGTGGATTGACAATGCTAATTTGCCAATCATAGGATACCTCTAATCAGCAATCATAGGATTCATTCATATGCCTTAGATGCCAGACTAGGGTTGCTCACTAATTTTCTGTTATGGTCTGTGAAGTAGCTTTGACCACCCCCTGGCCACCCCATATATAATCCAGTTCCCCCACTGTTTCCATCCAGGCTGTATTCCTGCCCAGTATTACTGGGATAGGCCCTTCCAGTTACTTATGAGGTTTTATGGTATTCCTACCATACCATCAGGAGGAAGCTGAGACACTTCCTTGTTTACATTATGCTATTCTGACTATGTTTGTAACACGTTACTTAAAAGACCCTAAAAGAGGCCTGCAGTTAGCCTCTGAAAGGCCCAAATATACAGATTATTAGCTTGATTTACCAATACATTTGACTCAAGAATTCATCCTACAAAAAACATTTCATAAAACATCTACTGCCAAAATTCAAGAAGACTTACTTTGTAATTGAGTTTTGATTAAACAGGTTTTTCAATCTTTCCTCAGGACAAATAATAATATGAATATTATTGTCCAGGGGAATGGCTATTTGCTATAGATGTGGTGCACGGAGATTATGATGAAACATGCTGTGATATTCCTTTAATAATAAAGACTATTATAAACACTTTCACAGATTCAGCTCTACAAAGTGTCTCCTGTGGATTCACTCCGTATTTTTCTCTCTGCTCTTCTGTGCTTTTGCAGCACACCCAGCAATGGTAAATCCACCCATCTTTTCCCTTTCATGCTGCTGTATGACTCTAGATCTCTTTTTTATGAGTTATACAGTACATGAGCTATTTAACCCTCTAGTTCTATTTAATACTTAGCAATTTTGTTTCATTGACACAGCCATTAATGTCAGCTTTCAGTGCAGTACAATTTCAACATTTATTTTAAAATATCTGAATATAAATAATATTTATTGAAATGGCCACAAAAATTACCTTTTTGTTTCAGCTTTATAAACAGTATAATTTTAACTAATTTAGTTCCTTATGTTAATCAAATAAAAAAAATATTTGTACGTAAAATAATTTTGCTTGTTCAGAAACAAGCACGAGAAAAGTTTATATTGGAAATATCATATAAAAATCTTTTAAATATAAAATAGGTCATTTTGACCCATACCCTGTCTATTATCTAGCTGTCAGTTATGGCAACTTGTAAAAAAATTATTCACAATTTACTAGCAATTATTAATCAGCTTTTTTTGGTTTACATTTTGTTCTAATTCAGATATTTATTGCTGCATTATCTGTAACCCTGCAACATGGAAATCAAGGCTATTTTCGCCAAAACTCAGCTGTTGATGAGCCCATCATAGAGCTGCTAAAAAATAAAAGACAAAATGGAGCCAATGTGAAGAAGCAGTCTTTATCCAGCTCATATCATCACACAGAGGAGATTGCTATGAATTTTGAAAAGGTATTTTGTATTTTTAGAGTCATTCTGATTCTTTAAAGAAACTGTGTCTGGTGAAAAAAATCACCTGGAGAAATGTCTACCTAATCAGCTGTAGTCTTAGTTTTGCACTGAAGCTACGACTCTAATGGAATGCAGGTCAATCTCATCTAGAATCTTTTCATAAATCTACGTCTAAACCTTCATGTATTTTTAAATAAAAAGTTATTTACAGAGTCTGTGGTTAAAAGTTCAGAGTATATGAGCAGGGGCTGCTTAAAATGTGAAGTGTTGGCAACATTGTGCATGTTTAATATTACAATGTCATATAATTTAATATATCACAGCACTGTTGAATACTCTGATCTGATTTGTCAGACGGTGTTGATTTATTATCTATAATGGCAGCTATGAAAGTAGTTCAATCTGCAAGAAAATCTCAGGTGTATACTTTATTAATGCCCTCTTTGTAATGCATTATCATTTCATTATTATCAGAGACTGAACTAGGACAGAGCAGACTAATATTATCAGATACAATGTGTTGTTATTTAACAAAGAAACCATATGAAGGAGAAGTTTATGTAGCATTTATGGAAGGAGTCTCCAGTGTTAGTGCTTTGTAACAGTCAGCAAGTCAGTAAGAGAAAAACATGATACTGGTGAGGGAGCAACAATTTGTAGCTGCTACAATTTAAGTGATAACAGGAACCAAATTTTTAACTATAAAAAGTATGACATGTTAGTCTTAAATTTATAAGTTATTGTAATCATTGCCAAATTGCTGAAATACAAGTTTTTTTAAGAAATGAATCAATTCTATTTTCCTGTAACAGCAAACCGTGTTTTGTTGTATTCCTTACATAATAATTACAAATAATACAAGCCCGAAAATGATTGAATGTAAACACATTTTTTTTTTCCAGTCCTGAAAAATTGTGCAAGTTCAGGGAATGTTTTGGAAATAAGTATGGATATTCTCTTGTCAAAGTAATATAGGCTTAAGGCTTAATAAGACACTAGGGTCATTAATCTGTTAGAAATTCCATTATTCTTTTCTTAAATACAGGCTTCCAGATGCACAGAAAATGCTTCCTGTTTATAATACAGTTAATGGCCTGTACCAAGAAACCTGCACATAAAAAGTCTGGACATTATAATATAATAATAATAATTTAAAATAAGTTCCCTTTAATATAATATGATAGCTTAGACTTAGACTTAGACTAGATGTTTGTACATTATTTGCCATGGCAAGTTTTGACTGTATTAAATGCCATTGGATGTCAATGGATGTCATTCACTCAGAGGTGTTTTTGATTGACAGGTGCTGGCAGCCCGTCAGAGAGCCAGATACCTGCGGCTCGCACGTCCACCTACTTCCACTGAGCTTCAAAGTGTGAGGAGCCAAATTAAAAAGAGGACTCATCTTCAGAAAACAATAAGGTCTCTATGTACTTTATCCTTAAAAAATAATAATAAAGCATACTGACCTAAACTTCATATAGTGTTCACTGTTTAACAATATTCTGCCCTACTGACACATCTGTTCAGAATTTATAGAAATCCCCAAATAGAATCCTCAAAATTCCCTTCACATAGCATAGGTGTGAGTGTAATAATAGATGAAGGGAATTGGATGTCACTAAAGTAATATGGGAGCACAACATGCCTGAGGAGGTGTAGTATCTATTTTTTTTTTTTCTTCAATTTTTCATTGTTTTTTCAGAGAGCTGGTGTTATACGTGTTTGCCTCATTTATAGTCGGCTTTGTGGCTTATGGAAAGTCCTCTAATGATAAGTATCTTCTGAATCAGGCAATCAGATCTCGCTTTACTGGGTAAATGCTACCTATTTAAAAGCATATTAATAAATACACAGAATACTGAATATTTTGATGGTAAGGACATTTAACCCATAATGCTTTTTTGAAAATGCAGGAGTCCTTCAATCCAGAAGCTTGATGACTGGTGGAACTGGACAGCAAACACACTTCTACATGAGCTGTACCTTTTTTCCCATGATCATAGTGGGTTGGAAGACAGTGTAAGCTTTGACAATTATAGTGGTTTAGTTTAATTTGACTGAATATTCCTTGTCTGCTGACCCTGTGTGTCTGTACTGGTAATTTGTTGCCTTCTATTGGTGGCACGTTATGTCTAGTGGATACCATTAAGGACCAATAATGGTAATGGTTTTAATGGTTAGATAGATCATTTATTTGTCCTCAAAGAGTAAATTTGTTTCCACTGTTGGTGTGTAGAAAACATAAACACAGCAACACCATACATATTAACCATCAAAACAATCACAGACATAGAGGGGGGAAGGGGGGATAAAGAAGGAAAAAAACTCACCAGGATCATACAACGAATGCCAGAGCATAAGATGGCATCACAGTGGCTGATTACCTATGTATTTAACGCTCGTATAGCCATAGGAACATAACTCCTATCATAGCTGGCTTTTTTGCACATGGGTAGTCTACACCTGCCGCCAGAAGGAAGGGGGATGAAATACTGATAATGTGGGTGGTCTGGATCATTAAAAATTTGATGTGCCTTCCGGAGCATATATGAAATGACACAGTCCAATAAATTACATTAGTTATCTTGAAGAATTTGTTCTTGTTGGTAAATATTAGCATAATAACAAATGGCACCATACATGAGAACTGGCTCAATAATACTTCGATACAGAAGAAGAAGCAGGCTAGACTGAACAGACAGATATTTAAGTTTACGAATAACTGTAAGTCTCTGTTGACAGCACTTGTAAATACCTAGAGTGTGCTGATTGAAGTTGAGATGTTTATCCAGTGTAATGCCAAGATATCTGGAATGCGCCACCCTTTCAACCATCTCTCCATTAATTATAATACTGGAAGGATGGGTCAGTGTTTTGGAAGAGCTAAAATCCAGTTCCTTAGTATTTGCGATATTAAGGTGGAGAAAGTTATCATCACAACATGTACTAAAATGTGCTATGCAGCATTGATAGTCCATAAAAGAATCATTGTCCTTATTAAGCAATGCAAGAATGGCTGTATCATCTGCATAGTTAAAGTAATGAGTGGTGGTGGCTGGACAATGACAGTCATTTGTATAGAGAATATAAAGAAGTGGACTAAGTACACACCCCTGAGGGTGTGATGCTGATGATTTGTAATGGCATTTATAGTAGAAATCATTAGAATTTCTGTGATGGTTTCTATTGGTTTTTTTTTTTTTTTTTCAGCAGAGATGGTAATTTTGTATATATTCAATTCCTGATAATTAATTATTATAAAGGAACACGTATATATTTGTAATATCTGACATAACAGCGACCTCTGGTGGTGGTTTTATGGGAATTAATTTTAATATGAAATTTGATGTGCAATTTAGATTATCGACTCAAAGAGAGAGATTTAATAAATAAATAATTCATAGTGTGGGATTAATTCTTGCATTTTAAGTGTCTAATCAATTTGTTTACTTAATTTAAGTGTTTAATCCATTTAGAAATAAGACAGAAAAATATGCATTTCTGGCTAAATATATTTTATATGGCAACGGAAATAAAAATAGAGATGACATTCTTACTGGTAGAGACAAACAGGCATTTCAGTAATTAAGTTAAAGTGTGTAACAATTTAAAAATGGAACAAGGTAAGCATTGTTTGGTAATGTTTACACATGGATAAGATTTTTATTTTTTTTAAGATGATTTATTATGATCTGAAACTGATGCTTATATATTTACCTGATATTAACAGGTAAAAACTGTCTCTTTAATTGGAGAACCAGTCATTATGAAGATGGAAGGTACACACAATTCATTATGTCAGGTAAATCACTAACAGCGATAACCAAAACTGATTTAAAAAGTTTAGTTTGGTGAAAAATTAAATGTACACACATTGCCCCAAGTGTTTTGCAGTATTTATTTGATCAAACTGAAAGTTGGTGTGAAAGTAATTCATCTAATTAGGCTTATCTGTTGCAATATATCGTGAATCAGTATAAAATTATTCACAGGCTGTATACAATATTCTTATTGTACTGTATTACAGACAAATACAAAAAAAAGTCAATACTTTCACAAAAAAAGGTATTAAACTGTTTATTACAATTCAGTGTCACAAAATTTTTTTAAAAGGGGAAAAGGGGAAACATTTCCTGGTGAAAGATACAGTGCAAAGTATTGAACCCCCTGGAATAACAAATAATAAATACACATTTTTCGTTTCAGTATTTTTATAGCAAACTCTCAAAAAACTCAATATAATCGGCAGTAGTGGCTCAATGGTTAAGGCTCTGGGTTACTGATTAGAAAATTGTGGATTCAAGCCCCAGCTCTGCCAAGCTGCCACTGTTGGTCTCTTGAGCAAGGTCCTTAACCCTGTCTGATCCAGAGGTGCTGTATCATGGCTGACCCTGTGCTCTGACCCCAACCTTCTAACAAGCTGGGGTATGCAAAGCAAAGAATTTCACTGTGCTGTAAAGTATATGTGATAAACAAAAGCTTCTCCTTTTAACTGGAAATATTAAAACAGCTCCTGTTTTCTGAACAAAGACCACCCCAGTTAAACTGTTATTGAAGAGAGTGTCAGTCTGAAGGAAAGGAGTGAAACGAAGAGTATGGAGCAAGTTAAAGAAAAGGTAATAGAAGTTCATAACTTAGGAATAGGGTGCAAAATGATATCTAAGAGGTAGGACATCCAGCAAGCATTATAAGATCAGTAGTGAGAATACCACCCATGCACTACATAGACAAGACTCAACTTAAAAATTCAGACACTTGTGCTGGCTGCAAGTTTATATTAATGTGCTCGTTCTAATATGGTATTGTTTCTATAGCAACAACTTTTATGTAGGACACATAAATGGATTTGTTTTTTAAAACTTGTGCAATTGTTGGTCTGGTGAAGTTTTAGTGAGGACATGTTTATTTAACATTTTTCAAGGCGTCTCCATTGTCAATGCTTTGTAACAGTCAGTGGTAAACATTAACTGTAACATTAAGTATTTCAACACAGGGATAAAACTCGTCGGGACTTTGAAAGTAATCAGCTTTGTTGTGGTAACACGTCACACCATCCAATTATTGCTAATTTACCTATAACAGAATATACCACTGTGTTTTATTTCTTACTTTACAGATAGGTGCCACAAATGGTTCCATTATTCTTTAGCCATT
This sequence comes from Stegophilus panzeri, assembly GCA_024331685.1. NCBI lineage: Eukaryota > Metazoa > Chordata > Actinopteri > Siluriformes > Trichomycteridae > Stegophilus > Stegophilus panzeri. The sequence continues at coordinate 2,959,093 of JANDJT010000131.1, read as the reverse complement.
TTTGCTGTTCATGCCACATTATTTTCAGACACCAGACAACAGACAACCTGTCATACCTGATCAAATTTATTTTGATCATCAAAAGTTTCCTTTAATACTCACTATAAAAAATGCATTAGGTCTTGTACAGACATTATGTTCCTTCTGCACACACCAATTGTAGATACAGTTGACACTAATATTATACCAATGGACAATGTCACAAAGTAGCTTTATATAAATATATAAATTCCAGATATAAATTTATAATTTTATCCCTGATGAGCAAGCCAGAGGCAATTATGGCAAGGAAAAAACCCCTGAGATGACAATCGGAAGAAACCTTGAGAGGAACCAGAATCAAAAGGGTACCCATCCTCATCTGGGTGACACCTGATGTGTGATTATAAATGATTTACCTTCTATAACTAAATACTATATGGTCAAAAAGTGCAATTGTGTAAACAGGAACTTGTGAACAAGCAACTTATGAATAATTGCATCATTCCGAATTCATTATAGTTTAAACTATCATTATCAACTGTTCAATGAAGGAGATTTAAGTGCAAAACTGAATTCCTAAGACTATCCGAGGAAGAACATTCACAGCCATCTTTATGGCTTCTATGTGGCACCATCCACAGTAATCACATTGGTCTTTAGGCTGTCCATGTTGGGCCATCCTCAGCAGCAGCATGTGATTTTCAGGTAATGAGAACTTCAACTAGAAGTAGGGCATCAGGATGGATCAAGCAGGTCTGGAGAGCAGAAGGGGTCAGGATCACTGGCATCTCAGCAGTAGCAAGTGTAGCTCAACAGAGAGAGAGAGAAAGAGAGAGAGAGAGAGAAAACCTTTGTCACTTGTTTTCCTTTTCAGTCTTCCCCTGGAGCTCTAGCATCTGTTTTTAATGTTTTCACTGAACCTCACCGATGTGGGAAACTCAGGTGTTTTGAGGAAGCAGGATTTAATGTCCCCCTGGGAATAAACAGGTGAAAATGTCCTCTGATTAATCCATGGCTTTCATTCATTTTTAAATAAATACAGATTGCTTTATTTGTGAATATCTTGTGTTTAAAATGCTTAAAATTCTACATTTCTTATTAAAGTAACGCTTTACATTAAAGTTCTCTTAACTGGCATTGTTTACTCCGTTAACATTTACAAACCGTTTCCATGACGTCCTTCCTCTCACAGGTCTGAAGCATCCAGCAGGCTTAAGAAACTGTGGACTTCAGGCTGGACTGGCAGCTCCACCCATGCCGTAATGCTGCAATTCACTTTATACAGCCCTGTTTATAACCTCTTTACCACGGTCACCATGCTTGGAGAAATGGCGTGCATGGGAGCTGTTCTACCTTCAGTCTACATTTACTCTACCAGACTTCATCACTCTGCCTCTGCCCTTGATTACTGCACTACAGCTGGAGAGGTGGGAAAGCAAGGGCAGTCTTATCGGGCTTATCTTATTGCTCATATCACATGATGCCTGGTAGTAAGTACAGTGGCAGGGCTGATAGTAATAGTTTTCATTTCAAAGGTTGCAGTTAGGGGTGTGATGGTATATCGGATATGATGGTGTACAGTCATTAAAAAAAATCCTAATCATTCAGGTTGTACTCTACTGGAATCAAGAAATCACACTATATTTATAGTCAGGCACATCCCAAAGTATTTTCTTCCTCTTATACAACAAGAATTTGCCAACAATTACATTATTTATTTATTATACAATATTATACAAACCTTTATTTTCATAAGTTTGCATTTAATGTTGTGGAATGTCTGTGAAGCAAGTTAATTCTTGTTATAATTTATGTTAGACAAACTATAAAAGGTCATTTTTTTTACCTTTCTCTCTTTTCTCTCCCTCCTGAAGTTAATAAGACATAATCATAGTTGCTACATAAATACAGATGTGCAACCGAAATTCTGAAAAAGTTGGGACAGTATGGAAAATGCAGAAAAACAAACAAAAAGAGTCATTTGAAAATTCACTTCACTCTGTACTATATTGAAACCACATTATTTGATATTTTACATCGTGAATTTTATTTATTTTTGAAAATATACACTCATTTCAAATTTGATGACTGTAACACACTCCAAAAAGTTGCGACAGTCGACTGTTTACCACTGTGTAACATCACCTTTTCTTTTAATAACACTTATTAAGCATCTCTGCATTGAAGACACCAGTTGGTTAAGTTTAACAAGCGGAATTTTCCCCCATTCATCCATTATGCATTTCTTCAGCTGCACAACTGTATGGGGCCTTTGTTACCTTATTTTGCGCTTCACAATGTGCCACATATTCTCAATCAGAAACAGGTCCGGATTACAGGCAGGCCATGCTAGTACCCGCACTCTCTGCTTACGCAACCATGCGCTTATAATCCGGGCAGAATGTGGTTTGGCATTGTCCTGCTCTGGATGGCAACATATGTTGCTCCAAAATGTGTACATAACATTCTGCATTAATGGTGCCCTCACAGATGTGCCCATGACATGGGCACTTACACACCCCCATACCATGACAGAGGCTGGCTTTTGGACCTGTCGCTGATAACAGCTTGGATGGTCCTTTTCCTCTTTGGCCAGAGAACACGATGACTGTTTTGTCCAAAAACTACTTGAAATGTAGACTCGTCGGACCACAAAACACGATTCCACTGTGCTCCTGTCCATCTCAGATGAGACCGAGCCCAGAGAAGTCGGTGGCGTTTCTGGACAGTGTTGTATGGCTTCTGCTTTGCTTAGTAAAGCCTTAACTTGCACCTGTGGATGCAGCGGCAAATGGTGTTGACTGACAAAAGTTAACCAAAGTATTCTTGAGCCCATGTCAGGATATCCATTACAGACTCATGACAGTTTTTAAGACAGTGACGTCTGAGGGACTGGAGAGTGCATTCAGGAGTGGTTTTCGGCCTTGCCCTTTACGCACAAAGATTTGACCGGATTCCTGGAATCTTTAAAATATATTGTGCACTGTAGAAGATGAAATGCCCCAAATCCTACCGATTTGTGTTCTCAAAGTGTTGGATTATTCGCTGATGCTTCTGTTGGTAGATTGGCGAGCCTCGACCCATCCTTGCTTTTGAAGGACTAGGCCTTTTTTGAAGGCTCCTTATATACTATGATTGGATAATTGCCTCACCTGTTTCATATCACCTTCTTATTTCAACTTGTCACATTGCTATTGGTCTTAAATTGCCCCAGTCCCAACTTTTTTGGAACGTGTTGCATGCATCAAATTCAAAATAAACATTTATTTTTAAAAAACTATGCAGTTGATTAGGTAAAACATCAAATACCTTGTCTTTATATGTTTTTTGTTTAAATTCAAGTCAAAGTACATTTACGAATCACTCCTTTTTGTTTTTTTTTTAAGCATTTTCCATACTGTCCCAACTTTTTTGGAATTGGGGTTGTACTATTATAGCTGTTATAACTCTTAAATGAATGTGTTGTGAGTGAGTATTTTTTTTTTTTTCATCACTTCCATCTCTTTGACCCTGCAGCTTCTCCTGCTCCTCCTCACTCTGCTCCAACTCTACTTTCAAACATATGTCATAGCTCAGAGAGGACAGGGGTACTGGACAGACTTGTGGAACTGGACAGAAGTAATTTACATTGCTTTTATATGTTTTAATTTCCTTTTGCTATAGATCACTCTAACAGCTGATCACATACATTATCTCTGTCGTGCAGGTGATTGTAGTCCTGCTCAGTCTACTGTGCTTCATCTGTTCAGTGCATCACTTCACACTGATCACGGATACAACTGAAAAACTGCAAAGAGAAAATTTCAAGACATTTGTTGACTTAACTCCTGCTGCCTCTTGGGAACAGGTAGCAGACATGTAGATAAGTGTCAGCTTAAAGATTTCTTGCAGAGAAATCTTGCCTAGTAGTTGACTAAAGCTGCTTTCTCTGCAGCCTTTGAATTGGTCAAGGGACCTGTCATGGGTACTGTAAGGGTGCTGGCGCATATGCAGTATTTAGGTAGTTTGATTCAAACTCTTGGTGTAGTTCTTTTGGGATGATAAGAATGCAGAAATCCTTTTTAGAATGCAAATCCAAACAACCTGTCAGATATCGAAATCGAAGCAAGTCAAATGGAATATCCTCCAGGTGTGTGCTATAAGTAATCAGGTGAACATGAATTTGTGATCTTGCAGTTGGTGTCCGTGGTGGTCATGTTGTAGTCGGAAGTGCATTCTGGGAAATGGAGTCAGATGCCAAATTTGGCATTGACCTGACACAACCGGCTCGAGGCGATGTTAAAGAGGTGGACTCGAACCTCTTCTTAGTAACCTCTGCTGAAGTCTGATAGCAGTAATCATGAGCATACTGCAGGAAATCTAAATTATTATACAAATGATTAAATTATCAATTAAAGATTTTTGTGAGTACAGTTCCATCCCCTCACACATCCTTCATGGATTTTTCTTGTCTAGATTTGTGCAGTTTGAAACTGAAAAGCAATATTCTCAGTTTCTATCTGATCTACACTTGGCCAAGGTGAAAATGCGCCTCAATATTTAGTCTCAGAAAAAAGATTACTAAACTGTACCATGGGTATAAAACATGGCACAAATACTTGTCACTCAAGGGTATATATTTTGTCCCTTTGGTATGTATCCTTTACCTGGGGGGAATGAATGTAGTGTACATTTACAGCTCATTTAAGCTACATAATTGGACCCTAAGGACCACTGTTGAACCTTTGAGCAAACATATTGTTATTGTGTATATTGTTTATACCATTGGGAATTCATAATCTCTCTGTACTGTACATTTGTTACTGACAGAGCAGGAAAGGCAGGGATAGGCGGATGTAATGGCATAGTTTCTTTAATGAGTTACTGTATATATCTGAGTACTGTTATCTGCATTCAAAACACAGGCAAAGAAGGATATCAGCAATGAAGAAAACCAGGAAGCAAATAGGAAGTAATGACAATGATTTGCGACTGCATCTGTCTTTCCTCGCCATATTTGTTTGATTCTATTTTATTATGGTGCAGCAAACCGGAGGTTTGAATATAACAATTCCAGATTGCAGAATAAAAACTGCTTTAAATTAATCCCAAATAAAGGGAAGACACATGAAAATCCATAAACCTATAATTTATACATGTCTGGAAAATTGTAATTAATATTTTGTCATGTAAAATAACCTGTATATGAACTCTTTGTCTTTGACAGCGCACTCATTCACTTTATGGGCTCCTTATGTTCATTCTTCTGATTAAATGTTGCTCCTTGCTACGCCTAAATGAAGCCATGACCATGGCTGTATCTACAGTGATAGACATCTTCTCCAGTCTGCTTTGGCCTCTGGTACACACACATTCAGATTCAGAACACATCAATTTGAATGAAAATGTGTAGCCTGCTTGATTTTTTTTTTCACTTTTCGATTTCAGATAACTGGTGTGATCCTTGTTTTTACTTTCTCCTCCCTGGGGAACCTGATCACCTTACCAAAATCAGTATCTTCTGTTATCGCACATGGGTTCGGCATTGGAAAGCTTGGTGATTTGCACAAAAATCAAGCTTCTTGGGTGCTTTGCTTCTATGGAGGCTTAATCTGCATAGTGTTTTTTGCAGTAAAAGCAATGGTACAGTATGTGTAGCAAGTTCACTGAAAGAACCCACTATGAGTAGCACACATTAATGCTCATTCAAATTGTTTCTTTCATTTGCATTGATGTTTTGCAGGTAATTGGTGTACTCAGTTCAGTTGTGAAAAGGGCAAAATATAAAAAGAGAAAACATCATCTGTCTGCATCCGAGCTCTGCACTTATATCCAGGATGTGACTCTGGCGCTTGTTGGCAAAGGCAAGCAGAAATGGACTGTTCATACCACCAGTAATGTAAGGGACATTTTAATGCTGACTGTGCCTTTCTAAAGGTGTACATAAACATAGTTTTATAATGTGTTTGTGTTTTTAGCTTAGACATCAACAGGGCTGAGGACATAACAGAATACATGAAAGAGGATTTGTAAGACAATAAATAAGTACTGTAACCCCAGCTAAATTCAGATTGGGGGACCACACATTTTTGTGTGCTTAGATTAAATTATTTTTATATTACTGATTACATTCTTTTGGTAATTGAGAATGTGAAAGAAATCATTACAAACCTGATCATGTAAAGAATTACCTTTTCTGTTTTTTCTACAGAATTTTGTCCTGGAAGAGTTTGAGGATCTCGTTGATGAGCTCCTGCTCAAGCTCAACATCATTTCCAGTAGCGATGAAGACCAGGACAACTTTGAGAACCAGAATATGCTTCAGTCAGCATATGACTACAGCTCAAAGGTAGACATTATACAGTAACTATTCAACTAGCTATTACACTCCATCTATTTGTCTTTATTTTACAATGCTGCTACTTTCTCAAATCTGATGGGTCATAAGGTGATGATTGATTCTGCATAACGACAGCTCTGACAATAGTGCCAACTGCTATGCAAATCACAATGTATCACTACTTCACTGTGCTTTACAGATTCTAAGACTAATAATAAGCAAAAAAAACAAAAAAAAAAAACAATAATAAGCAGATAAAAAAAACATACTTTATTTAACAAAGAAAAGTATAATAGTTGACATGGTGATGTTTTCTGTAAGGAGATGTTTATTTAACATTAATGGAAGGAGTCTCCAGTGTCAGCACTTTGCAACACTAAGTAAGATTTCTGCTATGGGAGAATATTCAAAATGGAGGGCTTTGTGTTTCTTAATAGCATGACAAACTGTGTTTTTTAGTGTTATTACATTCAAGACAAGCTTGTGAGAGAATGACTGTTTATACTAGCTGCTATAATGTAGGGGATAATAGGAACTAACTTGTCTCACAGACTTTCAACAACCTTAAATTAAACTTTAAAATTGTAAATGAAAAGGTATGACATGTTTTTCTTTAATCAATAAAACACTGTTTGCATTGGTAGAGGGATAAAACACTTTGGGGTGTGCTGTTATAGGAAAGTAATCAACATTGGGGTGGTAAGAGTAACTCCACTTTGCATTAGGCCATATCACACCATCCTGCTCTCATGTTTATTCTGTATTTATTCAATTGTTTGCATAGGTTAGTGCTGAAAACAAAATGGAGGAAATGGAAATAATGCCAAGTATGTGTTGTGAATTTTTATACCCTCATGAGGAAAAAGTCTCAGGTAAATTTTTTTCTTAGTGTTGAAATGAACCTCAGTTTAGATACAGTACAATTCACATAAATGCAGTGGTTTCTCAGTGGTTAACGCAACTGTTCAGTGCTGTGCTTGGAATGTGTTCTGGATAAAACTGTATGCCAAATGTATAAATGTAAACAATGTCAGCTCCGTAAATATGTACTTGTTTCATTACAAGGTCACTGCTTGAATGGAACACCCTGCAGCGCTTTAGACGAAGTGGGGAAACAATCCGTGACTGGGCATTTTACGCAGATCAAAAGGCCCACAAGGACATCTCCACATCCCCTGTAAAGAAACTAAAGAACTCTCAGACTTTTCTCTGCATAAATCAAACTATCAGTGTTCATACTGAAGGCAGTGAGATGCTAAAGGAAAATAAATCACAAACATTTAAGATGACCAGGGAGGACAATGGCTGTAATAATACTATCACGAATCAAGCTTTTAGCTCACAACTCCCTATGGGTTTCATCTCTCCGACTGAGGCGCTCACAAAACATCCATCTTGCAGAAAGTCATGTAGACAGTTCTGTTTATATGAATCATATGTAGAAAAACAAGAAATACAGGCTGAAGAGGAAGCAGTACATATTCCAGGTCAGTGTTACTGAGGATTTTTACAATGCCTCATGTTATAGTGATGCAGTACAATGAATAATGTCAATAGAGACTTGAATTTAAGTGCAAAAATCAGAATTAGAATGTTATTATTTTGAAAGTACAGTATGAAAAATGTCTTTTGATATGATCGATAACAAATACACAGGATGTATCAATATATTTAGGTTTGTTGCATTAAAAAAAACTGTAAAAGCTTAAAGTTTGATGAAACTTTTATTTATTGTCTAAAAAAAAACCCACTTAAAGGAACAAAACATACAAAAGCAATGTAAATGTTCTAATCTTTTAAATAAGATTCATTTGGACAAGTTTGCTAGAGATTATAATGTGGGTGCAGTAGTATGATCTTGGCTAACTAGTTTGGCATATTAAAAGATTAAGCAGTTCTGTGTTTGACTGCTTTTGCCTGCAGGTTATCTTGAAAGCAAATTTAAAATGACAAATTAATAGAGACTGAATGCTTTTCAGAAAATGATTATACATGTATTTCATTTTGAATTTCAAACATTCAGTAGTGTGACCTTAAATGTGAAAACTGAAATGGGTATTTTGCAATCCACTAAATTCAGTGTCAGTTCAATTTTAATGGTATAATACAAATTCAAAATAATACAATTATTGTGTACACCTGCACATTCATGAAGTTGTCTAATCAGCCAATCATGTGGCAGAAGTGCAAAGCAAAAAAAAAAAAAAAAAAATCATACAGATACAGGTCAAGAGCTTCAGTTAATGTTCACATCCAACATCAGAATGAAGAAAAACTGAAATCTCTGTGACTTTGATTGTTGCATGGATGTTGGTACCAGAAGGACTGGTTTGAGTGTTTCATAAACTTATGGTCTCCTGTGAATGTCACACAGAATGGTGTGAAAAACAAAAAGCATAGAGTGAGTGACAGTTCTGTGGGTGGAAAAGCCTTGTTGATAAGAGAGGTCCAAGGAAACTGACCAGATTGGTCCGAGCTGCCAGGAAGGATATAGTAACTCAAATAATGACTCTAAATAGTAATAATGACAGAAAAACATCTCTGCATGCACAAAACATCGAACCTTGATGTGGATGGGCTACAACAGCAGAAGACCACATTGGGTTTCACTCCTGTCAGCCAAGAACAAGAATCTGTGACTATAATGGGCACAGACCATCACCTTGTCTTTTTCTAGTCTTCAACTGTCCAGTTTGGGTGAGTCTGTGCCCATGAGTCTTGTTCTTGGCTGACAGGAGTGGAACCTGATGTGATCTTCTGCTGTTGTAAGGAATCCACCTCAGGAATTGATGTGTTCTGAGATGGTTTTCTGCTCACCACAGTTGTAAAGAGTGATTATTTGAGTTACTATAGACTTTCTGGCAGCTCAGGCCAGTCTGGCCATTCTACTCTGATCTCTCTCATCAACAAGGTGTTTCAGCCTGCAGACTCTCCACTTACATGATGTTTTCCACACCATTCTGTGTAAACTCTAGACACTGTTGTGTGTGATATTCATGAAATCAGCAGTTTCTGAAATACTCAAACCAGCCCATCTGGTACGAACGTCCATGCCACAATGAAAGTTACAGAGATCACACTTTTTCCCTATTCTGTTTGATGTGAACATTAGTTCTTGACCTGTACTTTATGCATTGCGTTGCTGCCACATGATTGGCTGATTGGATAACTGCATAAATGAGCAGCCATACAGGTGTTCCTATTAGACCGTAAGGGTGAGTGTATGTATGCTAATGTTAATATAGAAATATGAATCTTGGCCGAAAATCTCTAGCAATGACTTTAAAAGCCTTTTGGTTACTAATGTAGTAGTTATGTTGTTTTTTTGTAATTTTATTATGTAATATGTACTCCTTTTTATTTTAATTGTTGTTATTTGATGAATGTAAGCTTGTGTCTAAAGAGCTTGTTGTAATATTACACTTTAAAAAAAAGTTTTCTTCTCAATAAACGGTTAAATTCTTTTACATAAAGTTTATCGTGTGACGTTTCTAGGCATTCAGTAGTTTTCTGTCTTACTTGACAATTATCCAATCAGAGCTTCGAACGTACGTGCGGTACGGGCTTGAGTGGCGACTTCTGATTGGTAGAGCCCAGCGTCCGCTAACCAATCAGAGCGTGGCAAGTCAGACAAGTTTGAGTCGTGGCGTGGAACCAAGAAGCAAACCGAAGGCATTTCAGATAGACACCTTTAGAGGGAAAGCCAGATTTCAAGTAAAACTTGGCATTTAAAAGATAATTCAGGGTTTAGTTTATATAGCCTCTAAAAAAAAAATAAACTCCGCACTGCTTCAATAGTGCACTGCCTGTGTGTGGGATTAGTGGAAAGGCCTGAAGAGGAGAGAAGGCCCTGTGGAAGAAAAGGCAGAGAGATGAAGAAGCTGCCGCTGCTGTTGATTGTGCTGCTCGGGTTAGCGCACTTCATTACCATCAGCATAGGAGAGGAAGAGGGTGAGGAAGAGCTGGGATCGTCATTCAGACTTACACTTTCACCATGCTGTGTTAGTAAGATTGAACTGGCCTGATAGACAGCCAGGAGTGTAAGGGTCGGGGATGCATGCACATTATTAATATACACGTGAATGGTTGTTGATTTTGCATTAAGTAAAGGATCAGATCATGTTTTCAGGGGGGAAAGTAGCCATCTGAGCATGAACAAGTATGATTAGTGATATAAGAGATTGTGCTCTGAGGCTCAGAACAAATAGGTTGTCATTGAACAACATGTATACTTGTATTGATTTAAGAAAAGACAAGTGCACACTGCACACAGATTTGCTTATATTTCATCTCAATGACTGAATGATTTTTAACAGGACCAAAACTAATAAGCAGCATGGTGCAGATTGCAGAAATCTCATCCACTTCACCGTTAATAAACTGCAAAGCGTAATAATGCTTCAGTTTCTAATTTCTAACCTATGTTATGTTTGTTATACATATCTTTTTGTAAATACTGCTCAAACTGTAAAAGTTAGTCTGTTTAATTTGAGATGTTAGAGTTAAATATTTACGTTACCTCTGCATTTCTATGTGCATGTGCTCATCCTACTTTTCTCTCATGCTTGTTCTCAATATAATGAGATTACATCTATGGACAAAACTCTGAAGTCAGTTGAGAGCCAGTCTTCACCGCTTAAAAGTTTTTCTGCATAGTAGGCAAAGGCAGCATTTTGCCAGCACATTGTCTGGACGTCACTGTTTAGTTTTTATGTGTCTTTATATTGTCTTTTACAAAAAAAAAACAAAAAAAACCCCAAAACCTTGTGAAACTGGCGAGGAATGGTCCTCATAGCTAGTTATGGCCATGCTAATACGTGCATTGGACAGTAAGGGTGGGAGATATGCCAAACATATCATATAATGAATGTTATATGATATAATCGTCATGTTAAAGAAACCTGTGAAAGATTATATGAAGAAATTATACTTTTATTTATTGTCTACAAAAATAGGAGGAATGTAAAATAAATAAATAAATTTAAGAACTGAGTACAAAATCAGCGTTTAACATCGTCAGCTGCTTCCAATTTGTTTGTAACTATTAATAAAGAACTATTTAAAAACAACAACAACAACAAAAAAAAAACCTCATATCAACAATATGATAGAAGTGTTTTGTAACTTTCTGATTTAATTTAAAGATACTTGATACCTATATTTCATGACTTCAGAAAGAAATTAACACTTGAAAAAAAGAGGGGGCAAAATTTAAAAAAAAATTGTAATTTATCACAATTCAGCTGAATAGTTTAACATGAAGTCTGTGGTTTCCAATCAATTTGTAATTCTTTTTAAAAAAAAAAAAAAAAAAAAAAAGTGAAATAAAAAGCTATCACAATGTACATGATATCCAATAAAAGTGTATTGTGACAGACATCACAGTATTGGTTATTTGGTCATATTGCCCAGCCTTACTGAACAGACAGCTTGTGACAAAGTATATAAAATATGAAAAAAATAACTGTTTAGCCAACTTAAGTGTTGTGTGAATTTCAGGAGAAGAGCTGAGTAAAGACGCCGACAGTGACACTGAAGATGATGAGGACGATGATGAGGATGATGACGACGACAGCACAGAGGTCAAAGAGGAAAATGGTGTGCTGGTTCTCACTGATGGTAACTTTAACACGTTCATAGAGGACAAAGACACAGTGCTGGTTGAATTCTATGCACCGTGGTAAGTGCACTGAGAGCTTGTATTGGGCCTTTACAAGGCGCTTCACTGTGCAAACACTTGCTCACTTTAAAAAAATTTTATTTTTTTATTTTTTTTAAACTAACCTCCTCCCTAACAGGTGTGGCCACTGCAAGCAGTTTGCACCGGAGTATGAGAAGATTGCTCAGACACTCAAGGAAAACGATCCTCCAATCCCTGTGGCGAAAGTAGATGCCACTGTGGCTAGTGCACTTGCGAGTAAATTTGAGGTGTCTGGATATCCTACTATCAAAATTTTGAAAAAGGGGGAGGCGGTGGATTACGATGGAGCACGAACTGAAAAAGGTGAGTGTGTTCTCCTGAGTCGGGCTGTATGATTTGCATACAATTGAATGCTATATATATGAAATATATGAATGACTGAAGAATTGATGAATAAAAATGGAAAAATACATTTTAACCTCCCAAGAATAGAGTAGGTTCATGTACTAATGCCTGTCATATGCACATTAGGATGTAATGTTATTGCTCCTCTCTAATCCTAAGCACTTAAAACAATATAGTTTGGTAATTTGACTGTGTGAGTGCTCGTTAGTTTCAGATTCACATTTTCAAATACTCAAGATGGCCACAGTAATATGATCTTTATTTCTATACAGTTGAGGGGAAATGTTTGTATTAGATATGGCACAAAACTACCTTTTCTGATACCGGTACTGAAACCTTGAGTACCCATACCCATCTTATTGTCCTTATTTATTTATTTATTTGTTTGTTTGTTTATTTATTTATTTATTTATTACTGCTAAGCTTTTAAGTTTTATTTTTGTTTACTGGAGCACTTCACAGTTAAAACTCTTTCACACAAAAATCACTTGCATTTGTATATATGATGAATAGAATAAAGTATAACTATAATAAAATCAATCTAAAGAAAAAAGTCAAGTCTTTTTTATATGTTAACATCTCTGGTTTCAGAAGTACATTTCTTTTCCAAATCCAATTCTAATCTTTGCCATTTGTTACAGGATCAGATATCTGATCCACTGTTTTTGCTGGTGTTGGCTTGGTGCCATCTCTAGTTTGGATTCCTCATGGCTTTTTATTTATTTATTTATCCCCCCCCTACCCCCCAATCGATTAGAAATCAAGAATGTAAATTTTAAATGTGGATTATATCCTCTAACAAGACAACAATCCAAAGCACAGTGAACAGAAAGGGAACACAAAAAAGTATAAAGTCAATGGATGAGTTTACAAATTATGAGGATATTTAGATTAAGGAACATCTGTGAAACCGAACACATTAAATGTCTTGTTGCTCAAAATTAAATTACTTTATGTGCAAGTGTACAAACTTTTGCACTCAGCTGTGGCCCCTTTTAATTTTGAGACCAAATTCATAGTGTTTTACATGTAATAGTTTGAAATAATTATGGAGCAAAAACAGTCAAGAAATCAGCCTTTAATGAAAACTAAATATATAAAACAGTACAAATTTAAAAACATGTAATTGAAGTGAAATCCCATTAACTGTAAATAACTAAATGTACTACGTGTTTAATCTGGATTTAATCTTTCAGCTATTGTTGAGCGAGTTAAAGAAGTTGCACAGCCAGACTGGAAACTTCCTCCAGAGGCCACAATGGTGCTGACAAAGGACAACTTTGATGATGTGGTTAATAATGCTGACATCATTCTGGTGGAGTTTTATGCCCCCTGGTTGGTACTTTACAGGATATTTGAGAATTTATGTTGCACTGATTGTCTACTTGAAGTGTTTAATTAGCATCTTTTCTTTTTGTTTTGTTTTTTGGAATAAACAGGTGTGGGCACTGTAAAAGACTTGCTCCTGAGTATGAGAAAGCTGCTAAGGAACTCAGCACTCAAACCCCTCCTATACCCCTGGCTAAAGTTGATGCAACTGCAGAGAGTGACCTTGCCACCAGGTTTGACGTAACTGGATACCCAACACTCAAAATCTTCAGGAAGGGGAAAGTGTTTGATTACAACGGACCACGGGAGAAACATGGTATGTCATGTTATTGAACTTTGTTACTGTGGAGGGTGTGTGTGTATAAAATGTGGTTCGTAGCTTATTGGTCTGAATATGGTTTTGTCCAGGTATTGTTGATTACATGAGCGAGCAAGCAGGCCCTCCATCCAAGCAGGTGCAGGCCGTGAAACAAATTCAGGAATTGGTGAAAGATGGAGATGATGCTGTGATCATTGGCATGTTCTCCAGTGAAGAGGACGCTGCCTACGAGATCTATCAAGAAGCATGTGAGTATCAGAATAGTCTAGGTATTGCACAACTATTCCTTTTTACTAATTGAGCAGCAATTCAAAAAAAGTAGTTAACTAGGCCTCTTTTCCATAGTTAGTCCAAAAACTGATTAAGGACATTGCTATTTATAGGTTTTATTAGTTTGGTTAAATGCTGATGAACAACAGATTGAATTAACAGTCGTACGCAGGCTACATGTCATCGATGCTTTTTAGGCTATGCTGTTAAAGATGAAAATAAATCATTGCCACAAATGTGCAAAATAATTGTTTGTGTAATAACATACAAATAACTGTACCATTTTACACTATTTCTCAAATCCACTCATGTGGATGACCTGGTGGTTAAGCTAAAATCGTTACATTCTGAAACTGAGAGCACGCAGCCAAGAAGCTCATGCTGATCAACAGAGCCCTCCTTATAGCTCAATGGCCAGCATTCCTTAGATGGAGGATGCTTTGTCTATCAGCATGGGAAAACCCTCACAGACATTGCTACAATGACCCATCCGTAAATGAGTCTGGAGCGATCTTTTCCCAGTGTACTCCTACACAATGTGCAGTTAACTGTATAACTGGCTTTATCTTGTCTGAAATATTTCCAGATTAACAAGTACAGTCATAAGAAGAAGAAACTACACCCTCCTTCAATTGTAGGTTTTTAGTTTTCAGGACCAAAACAACAATTGTGTGGTCCTCACCAACTTCTATAAACAAACAAATAACCTCAGGTGACGACAAAAAACCCCACAGTAGATCTTAACATGGTAATTTTTTCCCCCAAATTGTTTGGAGATGGCCTTATAACTCTTCACAAATCGGAGAGCAGCAACAGGTGCTTCTCTGAGGTCATGCCTGATGTCCTTTCTTTTTGGCATGATGGAGACACAAAACTTGGTGCTCCAGAACTACCAAAAGTTCTGCTTTTATAGAGGTAGTCACACTTCTTGATGATTAACCAATCTTCTAATTTAATTAACTTGTCTAATTTCATTAGTAACACCTCGCTGTTAATTACTGATTGTGGAAGCAGGAAGGGTGTACCCCCCCAAACATGGTTTTAGAATGTTGGTTTACGTTAAGGGGAAAAAAAATTACTACATATTGAAATACGTTGGGTTTTTCTTCTTTTTGTCACATGGTTATTTGTTTATAGAAGGACCACACAATTGTTATTTACACCCTGATATAAAAGACATAGAA
Source organism: Stegophilus panzeri (assembly GCA_024331685.1). Classification (NCBI taxonomy): domain Eukaryota; kingdom Metazoa; phylum Chordata; class Actinopteri; order Siluriformes; family Trichomycteridae; genus Stegophilus; species Stegophilus panzeri. The sequence continues at coordinate 2,943,644 of JANDJT010000131.1, read as the reverse complement.
TTGAAGGAGGGTGTACTTTTATTTGTCCCATAACTGTACATTTAGCCTGCATCTTTTGTCTGCCTTCATCTCCTTAGTGTCTGCCTCACCGTTTTTTCCACTTCTCTGACTAGTTCCTCACAGCAGTGAATATATTAATTGACAAGTCCATGGAACCCCTAGTATAATAATATACTTTCCTAATTTTCCACTAGGTACAGTGCAACCGGAAAGTATTCACAGCGCTTCACTTTTTCCACATTTTGTTATGTTACAGCCTTATTCCAAAATGGATTAAATTAAT
>JANDJT010000131.1:2906008-2943326 GCA_024331685.1 Stegophilus panzeri | reverse complement strand
ACTTCTTTCACGTTGTCATTATGGGGTATTGTTTGTAGAATTTTGAGGAAAATAATGAATTTAATCCATTTTGGAATTAGGCTGTAACATAAAATGTGGAAAAAGTGAAGCACTGTGAATACTTTCCGGATGCACTGTATGTGCTGTAATTAAATTTTCCTGTCATAGTACATGCTTAACATTGTATCATGGTATGCAATATCACCATATGTAAATGACTTGTTTGCCACTATATGTCATCATTTTAACAGTCCATTATATCTTAAAACTGGTTCTTATCTTGCCTTTCAAAACATGTCTTTCTGCCTATTATGGTTTTCAATCTTTGACACTTATAATCAGGAAAACTGTACCTTCTCTCACAAAGACACATGATTCTCTTTTAAATTGGTTAAAAGTAGCTAGTCAGTGGTGGTGTTATGATACCACAAAAATAAACCTGACATACAATCACTGAAGTGATACTAAGGAAAAAAAAAATGAACCAGGAAATTTGATGATGAAAGATAAAAACATAGTAACAGCATGTAGAAAGTAAATCATGCATGCCAGTGTATTTGATGGTTTTTAACTGTCACTTTTACATGCAGCAGGCTTTCTAACGTACAGGAAAAAACAAGAAAACCACTACACACATCTTGTTTTGGCTAAAGATATGTCGCAACTTGCACAGCACAAAATAAACTCAAAGCACTTGATGGAGATTAATGTAACATCATGTAGTCTGCAACAACTGCATTACTTTGTCATTTTAATTGAAACAGGCTAATGATTGTAAAATCTAATGTTTTTGTTCTTATCAAAATGGCGCTGCTATCTGGTCCTAATATTAATATTCTGTTAAAAACTGCCTACTTCAAAGAATGCATATAATGTGTCTATATGGCTGTATTGCAATAGGGACTGGTGTACACCTACTTTAGTTAACTAGTACTACTAGTGAAAAATGCAGTAATTTGGTCATTCTTGGAGTATCAGTAAGCTGTGCAACTCTACAAGAAAGCTGTCCATAATCACTGCATTGTGTGTTGAATATTGTGGTTATTGGCACATTTTATGTCAAAATGTAAAAATAAAAAAATTCTTACCTGATTTCTAGGCAACACCCTCCGAGATGACTACATGTTCCGCCACACGTTCACTAACGAAATTGCCAAGTTCCTAAAGGCCTCACCTGGCCAGGTGGTCATGCTCCAGCCGGAGAAGTTCAGGTCGAAATATGAGCCTTCATCCCACACCTTAACCATTAAAGTAAGTCCCTGGATGCCCTTCATAAGTAAAATGAGGTTGGCGTGGGGGGGGTGGTGATGTTTGTATAACAGTTTTATACATAAAAGCTCAAAGTGCTTCACAAAGAAATTAAAAAGACAAAAGAGAAGAACTAAGTAGAGACATACACTGACTGTACAATTTATTAGGAACACCTGATAATCAACCAATCACATGTTGGCAAAGCAGTGCAAAAAATCCTGCAGATACAGGTTAAGAGCTTCAGTTAATGTTCACATCAAACATCAGAATATGGGGGGGGAATCTCATCTCATTGACTTTGACCGTGGTATGGTTTGAGTATTTCAGAATCTCCTGGGATTTACACACACAAGTCTCTATAGTTTACACACAATGGTGCGGAAAAACAAAAAATACCCAGTAAGCGACACTTCATTCTTTATTGATTGAAAGAGGTTAGAGAGCAATGGCCAGACTGGTTCGAGCTGACACAAAGTGTATGGTAAATTAATTGCTCTTTACATCCATGGTGAGCAGAAAAGCATCTCAACCTGCTCCACTTCTATCAGACAAGGACTCGCATTCGCCCACACTGGACAGATGAAGATTATGGAAAATGACCAGGAGATGTTTGTCCAAACTTCAACTGTCCAGTTTTGGTGAGAATGTTCCTAATAAAGTGGATGGTGTGTGTATGAGCATGAATGATTAGAAGATAAATAAGAAAAAGAAAAATGAGGGTAAATAAAAACAGAAATAAAGAAATAATTTAAAATAACTTTAAAATGCGAAAAAATAAAACCAAAGAACTCATAAATGATAGTGTATAAAAGTGTATGTCTCTTAGCTGCTTTTTAAAATGATGTAGTTGCCTGCTTGACCTCAACTAGTAAATCATTCAGGGGTGGTTTTTTTTTTTTTTTTTTTTTTTAAATATAACTTGCATGTTCTAAGTTTAGTTGCATGTTTCCCCTTAGGATTCCACATCTGCCTCAGAGGTTCAAGATTTCTTTAAGAAACACACACTGCCGTTAGTGGGACACAGAAAACAGAGCAATGCCGAGAAGCGATACTCCAAACGTCCGCTGGTGGTTGTGTATTACGGTGTTGACTTCAGTTTTGATTACAGAGTTGGTAAGTGATAAGTATTCTCTTCTATAGAAATAAGCCAGCATATAAGCTTTGAAAGTTTTGGTCAAAGGAACATTCTGGGCATGTCAGTCATAGTATCCGTTTGCACAAACATTTTATTATATCACTGGTAGCTTTGGTACATCAGATCACTTGATGTGTGCAAAATCCCATGGGATTGCCTGACTGCAAAATATAGTACTTGTGTTCTGTTCAAACAGTAATTAACTTGCAAAAATGGGCTATTGAGTATTATACCACAGCACTGTTGAATTCTCAAGTTAGACTCTGCTGCAAGTCAACTCGGAGTTGTATATTAATACACATGATCTGATACATTATCACTTCTATAGTAAAAATCGGTTTCCAATATGCATTCTGAAAATGTATTTTCTGCTAAGTGTGCCAGTATTACTTTATATATATATATATATATATATATATATATAAGTAATAATTGCTTATGGTTTACAATCACAATATTGCATTATTAAACATTTACCTTTTTTTTTTTTTTCAAAACCTTCAACTTCTGCTATATGAGAGAGAAATGTCTTAACTCCAGAGATATTGTTTAATTGATTATAGGGCTGTACCACTTGCATTCGTTATCCTGGATTTAGACATTTCTTTTTGTCCAGCACCGTTTTAATGGTCTCGATTTTTGCATACAGCCACACAGTACTGGAGGAGCAAAGTGTTGGAGGTGGCCAAGGACTTCCCAGAGTACACCTTCGCTATCGCAGATGAGGAGGACTACTCTGACGAGCTGAAGAGCCTCGGGCTCAGTGAGAGCGGCGAGGAGGTGAACGTTGGCATTCTTGGCGAAGGAGGGAAGAAGTATGCGATGGAGCCGGAGGAGTTTGACTCTGATGTGCTTCAGGAATTTGTTCTGGCCTTTAAAAAAGGTGAGGAGTTGCCAGGTTTGCTACTAGTAGAACACAACAGGACTGTGAAGGAATTCTTGTTCAATCATTTATGTTTAGAGAACATTTGGGCCACAGCCAGGTTTTGCTTCATGGAGACATAAATACATTGTTAATAGAAATTAATTCAAGACTTGATATTGGCACTTTACTATAACTGGTACTAACTACACTGTAAGTGTAGAACACCATAGCATTGGACACTGAGGCTCTTGACAGTTTTTCCTGTCTGTTGTGGTGTTTCGTCTCACTTTGACTAGTACCCCAAAATAAAAGAACAGTTTTTAAACTTTCAACAGAATTTTGGAGTAGTGATGACTTGTAACGTAGATTTAAATATTTATACCACTTCTAGTATTGTTAAGGAAACAGAATTACATTATATTATAGCATAACTATGGGAGCCCATACAAACCAAATCATTACCCATTTGTCTCCAAGTGAAAATGTAATTTTCATAGTTGTTCAAGGCAATAAATTGAATTGAGTGACAGCGTAGTGCCTGACCTTGGGTGTGGTTTTTAGTTTTCATTTTAGGATGCAAAGTAAAATAATCTACACAAATATAACATTAAAAACCGAAGGATATGATTTGAATTAAATACAAAGTGAACACACATTTTCCATTGGAGTTTTAAAATTATACCTCATTTTGTATAACTGATTATTGGTATGTGGGTATTAGACAGCCAATGCATATTCATGGAACAGTGTTGCAAGCCTTTCACTAGTCCTTATTAGTGACAGTTGTATGTATCATTACTCTGTAACAGGCAAACTGAAGCCCATCGTCAAGTCGCAGCCCATTGCCAAGAACAAGGGACCTGTGAAGGTTGTTGTTGGGAAAACCTTTGATGAAATTGTCTTGGATGCCAAGAAGGATGTCCTGATCGAGTTCTATGCGCCGTGGTGCGGTCACTGCAAACAGCTGGAGCCCGACTACCTCGCTCTTGCAAAGAAGTACAAGAACGAGAAGAATCTGGTGATCGCCAAAATGGATGCTACAGCCAATGACGTGCCTCACGACGCCTACAAAGTGGAAGGATTTCCTACGATATACTTTGCCCCCAGCAACAAGAAGCAGGATCCCATTCAATTTTCAGGTGGTGAAAGAAACATGGAGAGTTTAAGCAAATTCATAGAAGAACATGCAACAAAATTATCACCGAAGAAAGATGAACTCTAAAGGTTTTTTGTAGAGAAACTCTGAACCTGACATGTGATAAAACACAGACCTCAGGTGTCTGACTTGATCTTGCAGTAAAAATTGTTTCTGAAAGCAGAATTTTCTGTTCATTCCAAAGCACTGTTTGTTAGATTTCTTTTCAAAACCTTTTTTAAATAAAAAAATAAAATAAAATTGGAAAATGGGGAAACAACTGGCTGTTCTCTTTTAAGATCTCTTTGTGCACTTGAATTAAGATGGGTCTAGATGGATTAGATGCTGGAGCTGGGACCTTTGTTAGTTCTGTAACAAGCCTGACTTATCAGAGCAGCATGGATAATTTATCAGTGTTAATACAGTAATAAGTGTTGCCAGTCAAGTAGCGAATTCACACATGCCACTACAAATGAGAAGTTTAAACGAGACAGCATTTGGACTGATGTCTGTTTTATTACAAGATGTCATCAGCTTCCTGCTTGTCTGTCAATAAAATATAATTGTTCATTGAATACCATGGTTTGGAATTTATTAGTCTGAAATCTACTCCAGGCTGTAGCTAGCCTATATAAAACCAATTATTAAAAAAAAATATATATATATATATATATATATAATTACATATCTCGATTGATATTAATTAGGATAAAATTGATTAATGGCTTGTTTTATTAGTCAAGATTGTTTTGGGTTTTTTTTTTTTTTTTTTTTGGTTTGTTTTTTTAATCTAGGAAAAATGTCCTGGAGAGGCCCTCCAGCGACCTTGATTAAAGATTTTGACTATATAGGGAAAAGTGCATACAAAGACTACATTTACACAGGGCTTTTGAATCCCATGTGCACAAAATGGATGTTTTTACACAATCAATATGACATGCAATGGAAAACACTCATGGTAAATGTGTATATATTTAAAAAAAAATCTTTGTTTTACACTGTTTATATTAGAGTAGTAAAGGAAGACTAATGATGTGTCCTAACTCACCTATTTGTACTATGCCCTAAAAGTATGTACTTTTTTTGTGAGAAGAAAAAGTATATAGCAAAAGAGTATGCAAGTACTGGGACATACTAACAAGTCCCCTAACGGAAGAGAATGTAATTGCCTACTTATACTATCACTGTAAACACACTCTTCATTGTGTTTTAGCTTTTCTTCATTCATTATTCCTTATATAATTTATACTATATAATTTAATTGATCATTCCCTTGATTTATTTTTCCACATTTCATTTACACTTCTCTAAAATGTATCCTACCTTTATTGCGACGCAAATGGTCACAAAATTCCTCCCTCGTGCAGGCAGTTATGGGCAGTACTAGCTGAAAACGTGTCTTCAGATGTACACTTCAAAAATCTACTGGAAATAGTAGACCTTTGGGATACTCATTTCAACATACTATGATTTGGGACACACTCATTCTAATCTTGGATACTGTTTAGAACGGATAGTAGGTGAATTGGGACAAAGTATAAGATTTTGGCTGCAGAACACAATGCAAAACATATAAACACACTGTATAAATAAGCAGAAGTTGGTTGATTATACACTAATAATACAAATAGGCTATATAACAATCTATTAGCTTGCCATACAACCTTTTATTGTTGTTTATTTCTAACAAGGTGAGATACTGCCAAAAAAACCCCACCAGTTCACTATTTTTATAATCTCATTTAATTCTTTAATTCCCTTACTTTGTTTCACAAGCATAAATAAGCTAGTTCATAAAACAAGTTAATGAAAATCTAATTATGTTTGTTTGTAATAGCATTTCTGCATACCATAGCTAGTCCATATATACTCTACTATAAATCTGCAATAAACAAATGCGTTCAACGAGTGAATCTTTGAGCATAAGCCTAGGGGAAAAGTATTTTCATCACGTCACAACACAACACAGGATTTGGGTTATGTGTAAAGTTACAGTTTTCAGATTACAGATTTCAGATGCGTTTCATCCGGAGGGTCTCTGGTTTGGCTTGTTATCTGTGTGTATGTTTAATTATCTTTGTAGGCAATATTTGACCAACTACCAAGCTATTAGAGAAATTCAAAGATCATCTGGACCACCCTGCTGAAAAAACCCCCCAATAGAAACCATTGCAAGAACTTCTAACGGTTTCCACTATAAATACACTGCTTCAAGACACCTTCGATCATCCAGTCAATTACCACTCTCAGTTCCTTGTTCATGTTTTAAGACTAAAGGTGACCGGGCTTTCTCGGTGGCTGCTCCTAGGCTTTGGAATAGTCTTCCTCTCCACATTAGATCTTCCCCTTCCGTTTCTGTGTTTAAATCCTCTTTGAAAACTTGAAAAAAATTTAATTGGTCTTTTCTTTGGTTTTTGTTTACTCTTTTAATTTGTTTTAATTATGTTTTATATTTCTTGTACAGCACTTTGGTTTCAACATCTGTTGTTTTAAATAGAGATGCATCGATGTACCGGCCAATAATCGGTACCAGCCATCGGCCGATAGTTTAAAAACATCCGATGATCAGGGCCGATTATATCCTGTCAATCAAAAGAGGGCAGGAAAACACATCGATATTGTGCTGTGTGTAAAGATAATGTCTCTTGTGTGGAATGATGATAAAACTGCAGTTTGTAAGCTATGTAATCTCTGCACCGCTAAAATTTTACACTGAACGCTGCAGTAGTGAAGCGGGAGTTTCAGCGTCGAGTGAAATTTTTTTTTGCGCGCTACTCACGCTGAATTAAAGGGCCAGTACATGGTTGAAAGATTTAAATGAAGATGAGCTGACAAAAAAGTATATATTGCACAGAAAATATATTTTGTAGAGTAGTATATTTCATATCCAGTTAATGTTAATATGAGTTAATATCATAAAAAAAAGTTTATATTATATATTACCAGTTTTATGTTCAGTGATGAAGTAGAAATGCTTTTGTTTGTGGTGAATGTGAGCCTAACAGGAGGTTATTTAGAATTCAATCAATTAATTCTGTTAATATGAATCAATAACGTTCAATAAGTTAAGAAATCTTACTTTAATCTTCAGAATTTAGTTCATGTTAATGTTAATTTGACTAATGTGTTTTCTGTTTATGAGACCAGTTACTGTGAAACAACTTGTTGAAATGGAGAGAATAAAGTTTTTATTGGCATTTTCTTCAGAATTGTGGAATTAATTAATTAATTAATTAATTTAATAAATTATTAATTTAAAAGAAGGCATAAAAGGCAGAACTATCAGTATCAGTGTATATATGAGAAATTTAGTATTGGTGCATCTCTAGTTTTAAATGTGCTTTATAAATCAATAAACTAAACTAAACTACAAATACCATTAAAAACCATCAGCTAACCATTAAAACCATTACCATTATTGGCCCTTAATGGTATACACTAGATATAACATGCCATCAATAGAACAATAGCAACAAATTACCAGTAGACACCCACAGGGACCATTACAGTTTCCATTAAAACTAATACAATTCCCATTATAACCATTAAAACCGTTACAAAGTCTATGAGGATTTCTATTGGTTTTTTTTTTTCAGCAGGGCAATCAGATGCCTCCGCCTCATTCAGGCACTCTGGCTCTCTAAACATTTTGATGGCTTGATATGTAATCAGAGCAAATCTCTGGTTACAACTCCACAGCTAACCTTAATTTATTAATATTAATTTGCCAGACGCTAGGCAGGTGTAGATTTGTTTAGATTAATTTGCCAGACACAATGCTGGACGTGTAGTTTTTCCCCATCGTGCTTATACTAGAATAAGGGGAAAATATACCACTGTAACCTCTAAATTAAAGAAAAACGACTAACGGGGGAATCCACTTCCGACAGCAGAATGACGTAAACACAGCGTTGCCGTTGTACCCGTTACGTCAGGGAAATGGGCGGAGCCTAACACACCGGATGAACCTAAGTTCAAAGAGTCTAAAGGCTGCAAGGCTAAAAACGGACGTTTACATTGACGCTGTGAACCCAAAAATGAAAACAATGTTTCAGATTATTTTAACATGTCAAGAAAACAGTGCGACGTATTATATCATTTCTTAAAACGAAAACGGTCATTTTATTTGTATATGTATGTATGTGTAATGATCAAAAAGCCTCAAAAGCGCGCGGTGTCCCAGTTTGTTTGAGAATCAGAAACGAACAAATAAATAAGGTCATACCGGTCGAATGAGTGGTCCGTTTATTTATACACAAAAATTGTGTTCTTTCAAAAACCAAAGAACAAAGGAGAACTTCTCCACATGTGCCCCATTCCGGGCCCCTCACGCAGAGCACTGTCTGATTGGACACTTCCAATACACCATGTGACCTATCAAAATGCCTGATAGTAAGAATCTCGAATGTGGGATGCCGTGATTGGTTAATTCGTTTTGGCGCTCATGGATTCTGCAGCGCCCCCAAAGTGGGCGGAGTTAGAGAGAGCGGAGAGAAAGCGGGTTTGAATAGTTACAGCAACGGAAATATTGCACATTGTAAGACAACTTAATTTTATTTTCTGTTATTTTAATCATCTCTTTTAGAGTTTACTCTAAGGGACCTCGAATCGCGGGGAGCTTGGAAAGGAAACCGGGCCGAAAAGAGCTTTGTTGGCTTTGTTTAGCGAGCTTGCCGGTATCGGACGTGAAGCGACGCCTCTTTCATAGCTTTAGTTAGCCGAGTTAGCTTAGCTTAGTTTAGCTTAGCTAACTGCTAATCTACACCCGACGGCTTCGTTTACAGTCTGAACCCCGAATATCTGAGTGTTTCATGTGGACTAGACCTCTGAAGGTATGACAAACACACGGAAGCGCCGTGTTGTTACAGCTGGAGTAGCGAAATCAGATTAGCCAGGTAACCTTACTGAAGTAGTTATGGGCTAGTCGGCTGTGAAAAGAATAACCTCCATAATAAAAGCGTAAATGTTTTCGTAAATGTTTTACCAAGTTCTTAATAATCTGCCTTTGAAGTAATAGTGAAAATTCCAGCTACACAGGCACTGAAAAGTCATTATAAAAAAGTTATTAAGGAACACTGCAGAAACATGAATTAATGTTGTAGTGTGGCGTTAAGGAGGAAGAAACTGACTCAGGAACTAGTTCAAGCTGAAATCACTTTTTTTTTTTTTTTTTTAAACGTTCGTTCATTTTCGTTTGCTTTGTCTGTCTGTTAGACCTGAATGGCACTATTTGAGAATCCAACCTAATTTTAATGTTTTAATTAACGGGCTTTTGTTAATTTTTAACTTTCTAATCATTTCATATCCACTGACATTAATTACATAACATATCTGCTTTGCCTGACATTTGGTTTTGCCCTTGACGTTTCCTGGAGTTGAAAGTGAACAGCTTATCCCATTATGTTGAAGGATTTACCATGGTGATGTTCCCCAAAGCCTTTGGGTAGGTTTTTGTTTCAGCAACCGCCATCTGGCTCCTAGTTTGCTCTTAATAACACAGCTAATTTTATCTGTCTGAAAGCAGGCAAGCAACTATGGGGTAAACAAAAAACAACACCGCCGCCACCTTCTTATGTATATATTTTTTTCCCTCTCTAAAGTTGAAAATCTTAGTGGATTTCTTAATTACGATTCAGGGCACCCCAGTGTAATTATACTGATTCTCTATGCTCCTAAATGCTTCTTAATTTTATTCTTAACTTCTTAGTTTTCCCCTCGTGTAGCCGTTTGCAATAAATAAAATTTAAAAAATCACACGTTCATGTTAAGCCTGTGAGAACACATGTTGGTCTTATGTCACTGATTCTGAAGATAAGGGACAAGATGTGTTTTAGAAGTTAGTTTAGGTTTTTTAATACTGCATTAATTAGAAATTGATATTTGTAGACAAAGGTCTCAGCTAATGAACCATGTAAGGGAACAGGTTTTTATGAAAATGCGTTTTTCTTTTTATTCACTTCATAATTTAATTTCTGTCAACTCCGTCAGACACACTGAAAAGCATGCTATTTTAATTTCATCCATCCAACAAGTGTAAAGTCCTCAATTAGCTAACAATGGTGTTCAATAAAGTAGTTAAGTGATAAAATACATTCTCTACACTTTTTTGTTTTCACACTTAAGAAAAATCCAATTCATGAAATCCTTAATTCTCTACCCTCCTTTTTAATATTAAACGTATATCACCAATGTTCTTAGACAAACAAGAAATCACATCGTATAGTTCAGTTAGTGTTTTAATTATTAACACAATAAATTGAAACAAAGAATAAAATTTCTTTCAAAATGAACAAAAACCATCATCTGATGGTGATGACAAATAATGGTGTTGACAAAGAACCAACTGAGGTTACAACAGATTAAATACTAACCAATATTTTTTTCCCCAAACAACTGATTTACAAGACAACAAATTAAGAGAACTTAAGTAATTTTTTAATATTTCATTTAAGTAAACAATTTAATTTAGTAATTTTATTATAATTGGGTTCCAGAATCCTTCCAGTGTTTTTCTCTCTGTAGCAGTACATCTCATTCTGGGTCTCCGGTGGCTCACTGGACAAACAGAAGCTTGTCTTGGGTTCAGTGTAATAGTAAGCATTACTGTGTGACATCTTGTAGTAGCAACAGAAATCTTCTCAATTCTATAGGAATACACGGGAGATTTGTAGTCTGTTTATCAGTTACCTATCTGAATGGCTGCTTCTGAACATCTGATACCTCTGCTCCCTATAGTCCAATTCAACTATTTGTCTTGAACCCTTTTCTTCCACCTTTGTCTTTCCTTCTCTAGAATCTCCCTTCTGCTTTCTGGGTCTCTGTGTAATTTCTCTCTTCTCTTTCTTTTATACTCACAACAACATTAGAATAATTCCCCATATTCAAAAATATCACTATATAAAGAGTTTTTGAAAGCACTTGTCTACTCCGTCAGCTTGCAAGTCAACTCCCTCAGACATAAACCTGATAGAGTTAACGTCTGGCTGCGTTGACAAAATTTAATATTTTTCCATCTTAACCATGTGTTGTACAGTGGAACAATTGTTTGTTTGTTTTTTTTCCTCAGTTGAGGCTGCCTCAATAAGCATAACTAAAATGGCAAAATTTATCCCACAATTATAGACAGAAATGATCACAATGGGAAGACGGTGTTGACATGTTAAAGCTGTGACCAGAGATTTAAACATTGTTTGTTTAAAATATAAAACATACCAGACCTTGCATCCACCGTGAGCAGGAAGTGGTAAAGGGGTCCTCAGAGTTATAGCTGACCGTGACATTGCATGATTTATTCAGGATTATTAAAAAAAAAAAAAGACTGAGTTGACGCAAAGTGAGAACACATTAATCATCTTTTTTTTATGGAAAATATAATTTAATTTACTTTATTTTACTTTCATTTTAAATTTAGATTTGAATTTATTGCACTTTTAAGCACTTTGTTTGTTGAGATTATGACCTCTTATTGAGGACAGGTTACATTACATGTTTTCCAAGTATAGAGCATGCATTTAGACGAATTGTAATGAATTATTAAAAGATTATACGCAATAAATGCCCAACGTATACAAGATTACCTTTAGATTGAACTTTAAGTATTTTTTATGAGTTTCTTACATTTTAACATAGAGGACTTTTGTATGTAGGACATGTTTTGTCCTTTATCTCAAGAATCAGTGATGTTTATAATATATACTAATATAAATATAGTATATAATATATTTAAATGCAAGAAATCCACATGTAAATGTTTGTTGTAAAAATTGCAAGCTCCCCTGAATATTTCAGAGTTTGTTTGATTTTTCATTAAGTTCTGTGATCGCTAAATCTGATTAACATAGCTATTCCTTATGAAAAAACTATCATTTTGATTATGTCCTTTGCATATGAGCATCAAATATTTATTTTTCCAACACTCTTAATAAGTACAGTTAGTTTGCAGCTTGATATTCAGAAAATGCAAAAAAAACAAAAGTAAAGGAACAGATTTACACCTAACTGTTATAAAGAGCTGGCACTGGAGACTCTTTTGTTGGATGTTAAATAAACCTCTCGCTACAGAAAGTTGCATTTTATCATTAATTATATGTCTTTTATTCTTAAACAACTTATTTTGAGTCTGTTCATCTTATGTGAAGCATGAGATATAAGTTCCTGTGAATGAGTTGTTACTGTAGACATGATAATATATATCAGAATATCAACCTGTCATTTGCTTTGCAGCCATCACTACTGTCAGAGCTGCTATTATAGGAAATTAATCAATCAGATATGAGAATTCAGCAATGTTGTGATCTAAACAACATGCACAATATTGCAAACTTCAAATGATGCCCAGTCCTCTGTTCCCGTTGGGAAGAAGTGCATAGGTAGACAGCTTTTTTGGGCAGTGTTTGTGCTCCCAAAATTGACTGTCCTGTTAAGAAGGCAGAATTGGGACTATATTTTATAAGGCTGCCATTTTGAGCAAATTTGAAGAAGAAAAAAAAAATGCATTCTTTTTTTTCCCTTTCTGGAGAAGTCAGTCCCTTGAATCTGTTCACCAGTTGAATTTTCTGTGAAAGTTGCAAAAACATGGCAGACTGAACAGTTGCTCTGATTAAGCTTGATGAACTTGATGAATGTTGTACTTGTGAATTCATCTGTGTTACTTCACACTTAGTCAGTGTCTTTCACGTCTTGCCTGTGCTGAGATGCAGCTCTCCCCGTATGTTTGTTCAGACATGAACAGATTGCTGTTGCGTGCAGATTTTCTCCTTTAATTTTTTCTTTAAACTGATGCTTGTGTTTCTGTAGGGAAACCATGGGCTTGACTGGGAAGAAATCGGAGAAAGGCCCAGTGTGCTGGAGGAGGAGAGTGAAGTCCGAGTACATGCGCTTACGCCAGCTGAAACGCTTCAGAAGAGCAGATGAGGTTAAGGTAGGACTCCTCTAACCATAGAATGACTTGTATAAGCTATAATAGCTAGAAACTATACCTAGAAATACATATTTTCAAAAGTATGTCCTCTATGGATGTTAAAATGTTATTTTACTATTTAATTAATATAGCTGGAAGGCAGAAGAATCCCATGAAGTCTGATTTAGGGTCAGTATGGGTCTGTCACTAGTCTGTGTCCTACCCATCTGGTGATAACAGCTGCTAAACAAACAGGACATATGTGTAATGGTAAAGTGGGCGAATAGCGTAGTAAATGCGGTAAAATGATAATTAAAATACCCGAAAAGACACATCTGGAAACTGTTTAGTTTGTGATTTGTGTTTTAAAATTCAAGCTGGACTCACACAGTGAAAGATGAAAACCCAGACCAAAATTTTTCTTATTCATCATTAACATAGCAATATGAGTCATCTATATTCATGGCTGGTGTTCATGGTAATAAGAATGTAAGTAATGATGGAACAGTGCTGAAACAGAGCGTTTTTTTTGTTGTTGTTTTTTTGCCTTTTTATCCACCACTACAGAGCATGTTCAACTCCAACAGACAGAAGATTATAGAGCGCACTGACATTCTCAATCAGGAGTGGAAACTACGGCGGATTCAGCCAGTGCACATCATGACACCCGTGAGCTCGTTACGTGGAACGAGAGAGGTTAGCACTCAACCTCTTTTTCAGAAAATGATTCAGACGTAGTGTTGAGAGATTGCAGTGTTTACAATTTTACATGACTCCTGTTTTTTTCAGTGCACAGTAGATAGTGGCTTTGCAGAGTTCTCCAGACAAGTCATTCCTCTTAAAACCTTGAATGCTGTAGCTTCTGTACCTGTGATGTATTCCTGGTCACCACTCCAGCAAAATTTCATGGTAAAGTACATCATTAGCCAATAATGAATTGACTGCAGACCTTCAGTGTGACCTAATCAAGGTACTTTATTGTAGGTTGAAGATGAGACGGTTTTGCACAACATCCCTTATATGGGAGATGAGATCCTGGACCAGGATGGCACTTTTATTGAAGAGCTTATTAAAAACTACGATGGCAAAGTTCATGGAGATAGAGGTTTGTGTTAAAGATCTTTCCCACATAATATTCTTCCTGTTAAGTGTAGTAGCATGTGGTAAGAACAGTTGATCTGGTCTAAAGGATGTAATTTTTTCCCCCAAGGTATGAATTTTGCCAATACTGTTGTGGAACAATTTAACGTGAAACACCCACTATTGCAGATATTTTTGTTGGTATCTACCTGTGATATTTTCTAATCATTGTAGTTTTTCTATTTCCCAAAATATCAACAAATTTGTTATTCAAACCAAAGTGACCCCGTCCAAGATGAAGCGTTTAATGAAGATGTATGCAGTAAACACATCACACAGTGCTGCTCAAGCATGTTGAAATTGAAATGTTTCCTGTAACAGCATGTCCTGATGTGTTTTCTTACTATTATACCACAGCATCCTACTTTTTTTTTTTTGGGATCATTTTATTGTTGCATTTAACATTGTCGAAATGTCCACCATACAAGTCCCTGTGAAATAGTTACTATACAGGGTGTCCTAAAAGTCTCCATGCATAGGGTACATTAACAGTTTTTGGCAAAATGTCTTCCAAAATTTTTATACTTGGTTTATTTAGATTTTGTTTCTGATAGCCTTTTAAAAATGCCTTTGACAAAAGAAGAACGTATTGAAATCATGACTGGATCGGGAAGCTGTCGCATGGTTGCAATGGACAAGCAATTCATTCAGAACACCGGCTGTGTTAACATGAGTTCATCATGAGTGGCAGAGATGACTCCATGTGTTTTTACAAAGAAATGGCATTACAAATCTTTTAGAGGATGTTTTTATATATTAAAAAAAAAAAGCTACTCTTACTAAAATGTTTTAAGTTCCTGTATATATGGAGACTTTTGGGACACCCTATAGAAATGAGAACGTATTACAGTAAGTGCATTAATTTCAATCTGTGATTTACTTTACAGTTAAAACTATTGTCAGAGCTGCTGTTAGACAATTAATAAACACCTTCTGACCAATGAGATTTGATATTTCAACAGCGCCGCGAGATTTTTTTATAACCACAGCGATGTTGCTGTAATGTTGCGTTGGGTGTCTACAGGGAACATTTGCTTTTTTAAAAATTATTTATTTATTAATTTTTTTAAATAGTGATTATTGCTATTCCATGATGGTTAATTCTTTTTAATCTTTTATCAAAGATTCTGATTGTGAAAATAACTTAATTCCAAGGTTCATGCTGTGATTCCGTTTCCATTTTATTGCCTTATTAAACAGGTTATCTGTCTCTTGTTTTGGACAGAAACGTAATTCAGACTGTCATTTACTTTAAAATTAAAGGCTTTTTATTTTGATTGAATAATCAGTAAAATTATTGTTGGGTTGTAAACAATGTAAACATTGCTGCTGTAATGCTCAGTTTTCACTTGCCATGGTTTGTACATATTGTAATCTCACGAAATATTTCTGGTCTACAGAATGTGGCTTTATAAACGATGAGATCTTTGTGGAGTTGGTGAACGCTCTCAATCAGTACAGTGACAATGAAGATGATGACGACGAAGAGGACCAGCATGATTACAAACTAGACAACTGTGATGCAAAAGACATTGCTGAAGATTCTCGCAAGGACCAGCTTCTTAACTCTGCGAGTAAGTGTTAACATTTTTAAAAATATGACTCCGTGTTAAGAGCTTTGATTTTTTTCAGTTTTTCAGACGTTAGTCAAATATATTGGTGTATCAGAAAATGTCGTGCTGAATCACAGCAATGCTAAACACTTAACAGGACAAACACTGAACAAGAGTACACCCAAAGGTGGTGCTGGTTTTAGAGGCAGTACAAACATAGTGCTACGTTTATCTGACTTCTACTATGACAAATATATAACATATATAGCTAAGCAAAGAGAATTTAAGTGCATGCTTTTTATACTCAGAAGCAAAGCTTATTACCAGAGAATACAGTGGTAGCCAAATGCTGTCAGTGTTATGTTTGTGCTGTTTTTACTTCCTAAATTGTCATATGGCTCCTAAACCTGTACGGTGTGGTGTTATCGCCATCATAGGTCGAAGCAGTGACTTTTCAAAAAAGTTCCCGTCTGAGAAAATCTTTGATGCTATCTCCTCTATGTTCCCTGATAAAGGATCACCAGAAGAGCTCAAAGAGAAGTAAGTCATCAAGCAAAAGCACGGCACAGTTTTGTTCATGCAGCATGAATAGTTCATATTAGTTCAGTATAAAATGGTTCATTGTAAGCAACTTGGTTCATTGTGAGGCATCATGTTAAGTTGCTATTTCACATAACAGTAAAGTATGAGAGAGTTTACCTAAAGTCTTACTGCGATGATATTATTATGCGACTGTCAAATATATTTAGTTTAATTTTAATGTGCTAAAAATTCTGATAGCTGATTTTATTAGCTGATATGGTCAAATATAGGCAAGAGTTTTAATTCAAAATGATACTGATATCATTCTCAGTTAAACGCAATATCATCAATAGAAACAAAGACATAAGTCTAAAACAAGCTACTTGTTAAGTACTTAAATAAGCATGAGTGCTTAATTTTAAAATGGTTTCTTCCAAGCTGAGAATACACTGAATACTTGGGAGTGTGATTGGATCAGGGGCTGCAGAGGAAACAATGTTTTAAAGCAACATCTCTCCGATTTCAAGTAATATTTTTGGAAGATTTTTAGTTTTCTGGTGGCGCATCCTTAATGTTTTTTCCCCCACATATAAGCTCTTACTTCTCGGACAAGCACGAAGAGGTGAAATATGTGGTGGTACATAATGACAAACAGTAATGCTTTCGCCTTTAAACTGTGTGCAGGTATAAGGAGCTGACTGAGCAGCAGCTCCCAGGTACCCTTCCTCCTGAGTGCACGCCCAACATTGACGGCCCAAACGCCAAATCAGTCCAGAGAGAGCAGAGCTTGCACTCCTTCCATACACTCTTCTGTCGGCGTTGCTTCAAATACGACTGCTTCCTTCACCGTGAGTCTTGGCTCTGTTTCCACACACTGTCTTAATGAGAGAGAGGGTTTGTGATGTGGATGTTTGTGCTTCTCCATACAGCTTTTCATGCAACTCCAAACACATACAAACGCAAGAACTTAGAGAATATGGTGGACAGCAAGCCATGTGGCATTGATTGCTACATGTACCTGGTTCAAGTAAGGAAACTTTGTTGTGTATCACAATGTCACTTTAATTATCATGCCTTTATATGCTTACATGGTTTTGCCTCTTACCACACGAAGTATATCAACACTTGTTGGAGTGCTAAGCCACATTTGTATAAATGGTATATAAAGTATTGTACCATATGCAAGAACTGATACAAAATGGCAAAAGTAAAACATAAAATCTATGAGCTTAAAATTGATCAAGTTGAGTATGTTAGACCTACAAAGGTCTGCAGCCAGGGACCCCTTTAACTAGATGAAAATTTTATGTACCCCCTCAGAATACATTTATTTTATTAACTTAATTTAGTTGTTTAAATATTAGGCTCATTATTAATTAGGGTTGGGGAAAATCAATTGACGTAACTATAACAATATTTGTTGGTTGTTTTTTTGTTTTGTTTTTTTTTTTAATGATTTTGAAGTAAATTTTTTGCCCCCCAGAATCGATACAATCTATATTAAATTGCTTTATTTTAGCCTTTGCTAAGGTGACGAGGTGGAGAGAAGTTACCACTTTTATTCCAATAAAGGACAAAATGTATTCATCATCTACCTGGCGTCATATCTGTTATAAGTGGACGAGAAAAGTTCTGGGAGTCTCCCTCACATTAATGGCGGCTCCCTGACGCCCGCAAATTATATACAATATACTGGAAATATTTATTTATTTATTTATTTATTTTAATAGCGAGCAAGAGACCAGCATATTTGTAACAGTAGATGAGCTCTACAGACACTGAGAGAACGAGTGTCAAGATGTAGCGAGAGAGTGACCGCACGCGTATCCTGATTGGTGTTTCTTTCTGCTCACTAGACCTATCAGTTTTCTCTGTCGGAGGGCTTTACAGTCGACCTCTCCCTCTCTCTTCAGTTCATCTATCAGTTCAGTGTGCCGCTGTAGTTCAGTAACACTGTAGTGTCCAAAAAAAAGTAAATACAAAATGCACTTCACCCCAAACTACACTAAAGTGTACCCCTGCTTAATAGAGGTCAAAAATTGTTTTGCTCACTGCACTGTTTGCAACAGTGGCTTTTTGATTTTGCATGGTGGGTTAAATGATTGTAAAAGACATGTTGAGGTGAGTTTAACAGGTGTCATTCGTTCATTAGCATAGCTAATGTTCTTTAAAGTAGCTGGCTAGCTGCTAAGGAGCTACTCTGTTGATGTCCTACGTGATAAGGCCAAACTCCCTGTAGAATTGCTTAAGAAGTAATATAATAGTACATATTAAGTACATTACATATGTACAAATACATATTTTAATGTTATATTTAGTTATTAGCCTTGAGACTGCCAACAAAATACTCCTTAACGGAGTGTGTATATGATATAGATTTAGAAACGAGGTTGCGGGGGGTGGTAAAGCTACCTCCCTGGAATGATTTTTTGCAGGGTGGGAAGTCTGCTAGTGTTAAAAAAGCAAACAAAAATCGCAATACAGATTCGGCACCCAAGTATCGTGATGGTATCGATTTGGGAGATAAACATATTCTCCCAGCCCTAATTTTTTATCATATTATCCAGTTATATTCTGGCTATTTATTAGAGACACAGATCTTTTTATTCCTGAACGTTCATCTCAAACACATTTTTATATTAACAGTCATTGGATTTAAGTAGACATTATTTAAGGGCCACTTGTTTTGAATGATTAAAGATTAAACCCATTCAGTCAAGTGACCAAACATGCTAAAATTTGCTATATATAAATATAATAAGTTTGATGTTATAACTTTGGTTATGATTGTAATGAAATAAAAATTGTGGACCCCTAACTATACTTCTATACTTCATAGCTATCCCTCTTTGAGAACCATAGTGTTAGAGGATAAAATGTATAAAAAATTAAATGTATAAAAATCCCATCACAGTAAAATAAATATTTTATTGAAAATTGGGAAAATAACAGAACAAACTGGGCCCATACATATGAACTGATCATGTATGTCTCCATTTTTATTTTTGGAAATAAATTATTCTCAACGTTCTCAACAAAATCTGAAATGCACATCAGGACAGCATGGTGAAGGAGTATGCAGCTGGTGTGGTGGCTGAGCGAGCAAAAACCCCGCTGAAGCGTTCAGCAACCAGACGCAGAGGCAGAATTGCCAATAGCAGCAGCAGGCCAAGTACACCAACAGTGAACACAGAGACTAAAGATACGGACAGCGACCGAGAGGGAGGGACAGACACCAACGACAGCAATGATAAAGACGATGAGGACAAGAAGGATGAGACTACTAGCTCTTCAGGTATGGGATGAAGGAATACTGTGTACTGAGTAAATTCCCCTTCTAATAAATTTAGAACACAATTAGAATGAAATGCGTTTAAAAAGCATGAGGGTCAGATATCGTAGCATACAGATACAGTGGTGTTTGAAAGTTTGTGAACCCTTTAGAATTTTCTACATTTCTGCATAAATATGACCTAAAACATCAGTCCTAAAAGTAGATAAAGAGAACCCAATTAAACAAATGAAACAAAACTATTATACTTGGTCATTTATTTATTGTAGAAAATGGTCCCAATATTACATATCTGTGAGTGGCAAAAGTCTGAACCTTTGCTTTCACTATCTGGTCTGACCCCCTTGTGCAGCAATAACTGCAACTAAATGTTTTCAGTAACTGTTGATCAGTCCTGCACATCGGCTTGGAGGAATTTTACCCCATACATCAGTACAGAACAGCTTGAACTCTGGGAAGTTGGTGGGTTTTCTCACATGAACTGCTTGCTTCAGGTCCTTCCACAACATTTCTGTTGGATTAAGGTCAGGACTTTGACCTGGCCATTTCAAGACATGAACTCTATTCTTCTTTAACTGGTCTTTGGTAGAATGATGCCTCACTGCCTCACATGCCTCACTTTCTCTTGAGATTCAGTTCACTGACAGATATGCTGACATTATCCTTTAGAATTTGCTGGTATAATTCAGAATTCATTGTTCCATCAATGATTGCAAACTGTCCTGGCCCAGATGCATGATCTTTTGATCTTTAGCAAACTACAAATGGGCAGCAGTGTTCTTTTTGGAGAGCAGTGGCTTTCTCCTTGCAACCCTGCCATGCACACCATTGTTGTTCAGTGTTCTCCTGATGGTGGACTCATGAATATTAACATTAGCCAATGAGAGAGAGGCCTTTTAGTTGCAGTTAGCCTGGGGTCCTTTGTGACCTCGTAGACGGTTTCATGTCTTGCACTTGGTGTGATCTTTGTTGGTCGACCACTCCTGGGGAGTGTAACAAGGGTCTTAAATTTCCTCCATTTGTACACAGTCTGTCTGAATGTGGATTGGTGGAGTCCAAACTCTTTAGAGATGGTTTTATAAACTTTTCCAGCCTGATGAGCAACAACTTCCCTTTTTCTGAGGTCCTCAGAAATCTGAATTTTTGTTTGTGCCATGATACACTTCCACAAACGTGTTGTGGAGATCAGACTTTGATAGATCCCTGTTCTTTAAATAAAACAGGACATTCACTCACACCTGATTGTCATCCCACTGATTGAAAACACCTGACTTCAAATTAAACTGCTAATCTTAGAGGTTCACACACTTTTTTTCACTCACAGATATGTAATATTGGATACATTTTTCTCAATAAATAAATTACCAAGTATAATAGATTTGTCTCAGTTGTTTAATTGGTTTCTCTTTGTCTATTTGTCTTATAGGACTTATGTGAAAATCTGATGATCTTTAGGTCACATTTATGCAGAAATATAGAAAATTCTAGAGGGTTCACAAACTTGCATTAATTAAATTACTACATTAGTAAAGACATTAGGGATTTGTGACTATTTCTTGAACTACTACTTTAATTACTGTAAAAGCGTTAATTCTTAGAACCGTAAAGGTTTTATAACTTAAATTGTTTCGCACATTTCATTAGACTTAAAGCACTCTATGTAAGTTTTCACATTGGTCTGTGTGTAGAGGCGAATTCCCGCTGCCAGACTCCTGTGAAACTGAAGATCCCTGATCCTCCTGAGAACGTGGACTGGAGTGGTGCAGAGGCCTCCCTTTTCCGCGTCCTCATTGGCACTTACTACGACAACTTCTGTGCCATCGCTCGCCTCATTGGCTCTAAGACCTGCAGACAGGTGTGTATGACAGTACGGTGACTTCAAATCTAGCTTATTTTAAAGGATCATCTACACACAATCCATATTTGGTCAATTTTTGTACATTTATTTGCTAGGTACAGGGTTAGTACGGTCATGAAAAACCTGGAAAAGTCCTGGAATTTTAAAATCGCAATTTCCAGGCCTGGAAAAATAAATAAACCCAGAACGTTTTGGAAAAGTCATGGAACTTTGCCTGCACAAATACCTGTATAATAGAATATATGTTTAATTGTTAATATTGGTTAAACAATACTTAATGTTCAGGCGATCAGTCGTGTTTAATATTTAACAACTGTTTTACGACAAACATTAAACAGCCAACAGTAATATCCAGGGATGCAAACATTTACACGAGTCATGTAATGTAATGCGTTATTGTCAGTGTGACGAGAGAAACATTAGTGGAGTATATTAGGCATAAGATTAAGAATGAATGTGTGCATATTGTGAATAGATTTAGTGTGCGTGGTTGCCTAGCAGTAAACCCCTAAGTGTCTGCAACCATTGTATTTTGATACTACTGTAGTCTGTATGTCCTTGACAGGTCTGTGCTCAAAAAGTTAGTTAGTTCACTTAAAAATTAAAATTCTGTTATAATTTACTTACCCTTATGTCATTCCAAACCCAAGTACTGTTAACTTTCATAGATATTTTCTCATTCCTTTCCACTCTATTAAGGCTCTATTCCATAAAATGGCAGAAGATAGTGATCATGGACTGCGTTTATAGTATAGATGTGTAAACATTCTTCAATACACACTGACCTTACTGTAGTTATTTTAGTTTTGGTTTAATTCTAGTTATTTTGACATTAATTTTTATTCGTATTGTACATGTATACATAGACTTTCCAGGAACTGTATGGTCATGAAAATTTGCCTCAAACGTCATGGAAAAGTCACGGAAAAGTCATGGAAATTTATTGGTAAAAATGTGTATGAACCCTGTAGGTATATGAGTTCAGGGTAAAGGAATCCAGCATCATTGCACGTGCACCTGCTGAAGATGAAGACACACCTCCAAGAAAGAAGAAGAGGAAACACAGGCATGTTCGTAAGAGGATGCTTGCTTTTGCATCCTTTAGTTTATTTTGGTTCACCTGTAGTATTTCAACTGAAAGTAACAGTTTCTGTCTCTGTTGTAGGTTGTGGGCTACACACTGTCGAAAAATCCAACTAAAGAAAGGTTTGTATTGTTCATTGTTTTTGTACTTTGAACTGTTTGGTGGATTCCATAGTTTGCCATAATACAGCACAAGACTTGATTTATAGTTTTTCGGTAAAGTTCTGCTTGTATTGTGTTATAGCGGTGTCTATCTGTCCTTCCAATACTATGTGAAAATCCGTCCATTATAATAATCACATCTTCAAACAGCAGGCAGCTAAAGCAAGTAACTATTTAATACTGTATGATATAGAGCTGTTTCATTTCAGTACCGTACAAAGTGATTCAGTAATGTGCAACCAGATTTGAAAAGTGGGAAGTCACACCTCTTTTGCGAAGACAAACAGATGCCATGTCTCATTTACTGGGCTCCATTCACACACAACCTCTTTGTGATACATAGTTTAATGAATCAGTGCAGCTGGATTGTAAATACCAAGTATGATGCCATTTTCGACCGGTTGTTCAGCCAGCCTAGTATCATTGAGTCAAGTACTGATTAATTACCAACAGGCTGGGTTTTAGCTAGTTGACTGGTATACAAAATCATGTCAAGGGTACCATAAACAGAAATTGTGGATTGTTGTGTTGGGTAAGGTTTTAATCTTGTTCTCTTTACAGATGGCTCGTCCAATCACGTCTACAATTACCAGCCATGTGACCATCCAAGGCAACCATGTGACAGTTCCTGCCCCTGTGTCACTGCTCAAAACTTCTGTGAGAAGTTCTGCCAGTGCAGCTCAGAGTGTGAGTATAAACGCGTGCATGGTTTGTCAAGACCTATAAAGTCAAATCTGGTTTTAAGTATATTGTTTCTGTTTATAACGTTTCGTTTTAAAGATGCCAAAACGCCTGTAAAATGATTTGAATGAATTAATTGATTATAATGATTAAACACCTTATAAAACTGGCACACATGCCTACAATTATTTAGTTTGGCGAGACTGCTTTAATGCTTTTTAAATGCTGCAGAATTGTGGGAAACTTTTAAAATCAGAGCACCCTGTTTTCTGTATCTTTTGGCATATTCTAACACATGCTGCACTACTAAATGTTTCTTGTTACAATTAGCTGTACTGATGTAGCACAACAGAATAGTTTTCGAATTAAAGTTAATGGGTTGTTGAAGCTTTGTCGTTTTTACAATACATCATGCTTCTAGATTCTAGACTGCTGTAGATGAAGTTGTTTTTCAGACATAATTTGTGTGCAGGCCAGAACCGTTTCCCGGGCTGCCGCTGCAAGGCTCAGTGTAACACAAAGCAGTGTCCGTGTTACCTGGCCGTGCGTGAATGCGACCCTGACCTCTGTCTCACCTGCGGAGCTGCTGATCACTGGGACAGCAAAAATGTCTCATGCAAGAACTGCAGTATTCAGAGAGGAGCCAAGAAGGTGCAAAGACACTAACTGAATAATAAATTATATAATATATTTGTACTGTTCTTTTACAATCCCATAACCTCAAAATGCACATGACTTCATATCATCATCAAATCTGTATATCATAATGTTTCTGAATGATTGATTGAAAACCACAATATAAACAAAATTATCAAGATTGTGATTTATCATCACACAATTGCATTGTTTATAGTAGATTTCTCTCCTTCAATCTTGTTTGTGTTCAGCACTTACTATTGGCACCATCTGACGTGGCGGGATGGGGCATCTTCATCAAAGAGCCGGTTCAGAAGAATGAGTTCATTTCGGAGTACTGTGGAGAGGTGAGCACTTTTAAAAGCAAGCTCTACTGTCATACGTTAGCAATGGTTTTTGGTTAATGGTTAGTTTTGGACAGTCGAGCTTCATGAACGTGCATGCATTTTCCAACATGCTCTTGACAGTTAAGTAGCAAAGCCATGTCTTGTTCTTTCTGTAAATGGACCCCCCATTGGACAATTCTTTGCTGTTTTTCTGGTATGTTCATGATATTATAATTAGCAAACCAATGTGAGTGAAAGAAGTGATGGTGTAAACAAAGGCAGCCAGCATTAGCTAAATTTTGTGATTGACTGTATGACCTTGGCTAACACTCAAAGTAGCTTGGTAAGGTTAGACAGTTACTCCTGTATTTAAAAAAACAAAATGAAAACTCCACCAACAGCATAATAAAGTGATGCATAAGAGCGCGCGTCTCCATTCAGATGCGTAACTTACTGCAGGTATCAGAGCTAGGTGAAAAAGAGCTAGAGTAATTTTTGACTCCTGTTTACCAGTATATTTTCAGTTGTTACCTTACATTAGCTGCTTATACTTGCATTACTTTGATAGACATAATAACCAGTGTCAGCAAGCCAGCAAATATTAGTTCTGTCAGAAATGACTGTCTTTTCCTGACAAAGGTAAAATCAGTATACTTGCTTAAATTATATGACTACAATTTTACATTTTAATTAATTAATAATGTTGTACTTACCACTTTGAGATAGCGTTTGATTCATTGTTGTAGCTCTCAACATGCACACTACCAACATGCCCATGACCTATATGGGCGGGTGAGAGGTGGCCGTACTGTCTGGCCATATCTTATGACATTTGGCAGATGCCCTTATGCAGAGCAACTTGCATTTCTTTCTTTATACAACTGAGTGGTCCAGGGTTAAGGGCCTTGCCCAAGGGTCCAGTAGTGGCAGCTTGGTGGTGCTGGGATTTGAACTCACAACCTTCTAAGCTGTAGTACAATGTCTTAACCACCCAGTTATCACTGCCTAGATACAAGATATGTACAGTTATTGGTACAGATGAGGTCATTATGGTAGAACAACGACAAGCTAAAACACACACACTATTAGTTATTAAACTGAAAAAGATGATTGCTGTGGGGTCAAATGCTGGAAAACAGTGAGTAGCAAGAACTTAGCAGGTATTATTTAAACAATAACTTTTTAAATACATTGCACATTCTAGTGCATTTTTAACGAGATAACTTTTTATTCCTAATCGAGTAAATTTGTACTGACAAATGACATTGCATTCAGTTCTGTTCTTTTGCAAGATCCTTTTGCAATAATTGTTTGTCGTTAAATCTCAAATGTAGGGTTAGTGTATTTTATCAAAAATTAATCAGACATATAGCATTTGAAATTAATTATCAAATATTTTTTGGGCTAAACCAAAATGCATGCAGTGCAGGATTAAAATAATAAAAGAACTTCTCAGTAATGAACATTAGTCCACACAGGATTTCACACAGGTTTTTTGTGCGGAAAACTACTCGAATTGGTGAAACTGTAGTTGCATGAAATTGTTTTGCACAGTCTTTTGTGGTGATGTTGGGTAAATGAGACCTTTTAGCTGTACTCATGTTCGGTGCACGTGAATCGAAGACTGATTTGGCTGAATGTGCAGTGTGATGTCGTCGCATGAATTGTCTTGGACTAGATCTGTGGAAAATCTGCAATAATTTTGAAAAATACAAGCTCCTCTGAATATCGCGGAGTTTGCTTGATTTTGCATTAATTTCTGTGGTCGCAAAATCATGAAATCCTGAAGGGACCGATTAATTATAGTGTTTTGACTGTTTTTATTTTGAACTTTGCACAATAGTAATGTTATTTGCTTTATGAGCAAAAATAACAGCATATCATTTCTTGAACTACTTTCAGACACCATTGTGTAGCCATATGTTAACGTCTCTAACACACATGGCTGAACCCTTGAAAAATGTGGTTCAGTGTTAGCATAGTTACTGAAGCCTGCATTTGAAGGACAGTGTTCAGCAATGAATTGAAATGGAGGTAAATGTAAACTGCCATCTTTGAGCTCACTCAAAAACCCATAACTCAGCTGCTTGTTTGGGTTCATTATTACAGACCTCATTTCTGTAATGCAGTGGTGTTTGAGTTTAAATAAGCTACATGTTCAAGTGTTAAGTATTTTTGTTCAGTATTTCTACTTATTTCTGTTTCCTGTAGATCATCTCCCAGGACGAGGCTGACCGCAGAGGAAAGGTCTATGACAAATACATGTGTAGTTTCTTGTTCAACCTCAACAACGGTAGGTTGATTTCTCCCCTCTCATGTTGCAAGTTTGTGCTCTTGTGCTTTGTGTTTAACAGTTGGGCTGTTTTGCAGATTTTGTTGTTGATGCAACTAGGAAAGGCAACAAGATCAGGTTTGCCAATCACTCCGTCAACCCCAACTGCTATGCAAAAGGTGAGGCATCTGAAACATTGCATTTTGGGTACACTTTGGCCAAAAATAAAATGTACACCGTGTTCCCCTTACACCAAAAGTCAACCAACTAAGGTGTTTTAGTTTCTGAAGCTTGCTTCTTTAGTTTGGACTCTGGTGGTCAGTAGAAATTAAATGAAATGTTATTCATTTCTTTCATTAGAAAAATATGTTGGCACAATTATATTTTTATGTACAACACCGATTTCAAACATTTAATCATACACCTTCAGATCAAAAAGTTTTTAAGATCATGAGAAATATTTCAGTCAAGTGTCTCCAAACTTTTGACTGGTAGAGTAGCTAATAAAAGGATCATTCTGCATGAGCCTCAGACTTGGATAGAGGCCGGTGGATGATCTGGATGATGTGGTTTCAATTTGATTACAGAAGCATTTGTGTACAAACTACTGAGCCAAATGTTTTAAAAGTTAGTGTGTGCTGATTTAGACATGCAGTTTGCACAGTGCTATATGCTTGCAAAATTTAGGACACAAATATAAGACATCAAACATATCCTTGGCTGATCCTTTAATAGTAAATGGTAGAGCTGATCTAGCCTCAATGTTTTTTTGTTTTGTTTTGTTTTTTTTCTTTCCTCCTTTTTAGTTATGATGGTTAATGGGGATCACCGAATAGGCATTTTTGCCAAGAGAGCCATACAAACCGGGGAGGAGCTTTTCTTTGACTACAGGTAAGTGTTGGACAGCTCTGACTTTTTTCTTTACACTATATCTACATCCTAAAAATCATAATCAAAATCTCTGTGATCTCTCAGCAGGAAGCTATGCACATGTTCCAAACAAGTATTTCTATGGCTGCTAAAATGGTAGCTCTACATATTAGAGCTTTGATATAATGTTATACTGAATGCACACAACATGACCACAGTACCAATGCTTCTAGAAGAAATTTAGCATGTCGTACTCAAATGCTGAAATATATACAACCACCACATTCTTCCTGATAACGCACAGTATAAAAGTGTTTCTTTTCACTATAACTCCAGTTGTCTTTGCAGAACAGACTGTCCTTGCTGCCTGAATCTAACCAATCAGTTGTCCCTCCACATTTTGGTTAATTCTTTTTATTTTATTATTTCATTAGAAAATATTGCAGAAACAACCATCATAAGTTACTATTGATAGTGTTGTATTCGACAGCTCACAAGGATTTGTATTTCAGAGGTGGTTCTTTAGGAATCTCTCTAAGTTAAAGTATCCTGTGAGTCTTGTCTCCGATTGCTTGTGTAGTGTATACACTAGGGATGTCGGGATACCAAAGATCTAGTAGTCGGTACCGATACCACCAAAAGTACACAATACTCGATACCAAAGTCGATACCACAGTGTGGTTTATTTTTTTTATTTTTATATATATATATATATATATATATATATAATTAGTTATCAAACACTGTCTGACAGTGACTAATAAAACAGTGCTAAGGTGCGCACGCACACACACACTTTACTCTGAATGCAATGATATGGTGGCAGGCCAGAAAGATTTATTAAAAGCATTAGCATTTCAATAATTATTAGTGACATTAGGCTACATTTAGCTGACAGGAAACGGGCTGAATGGAGATGCATGGTACCCCATTAGGAGGTAATTTATAACATTGCAATACGTTAGTGTCGTTAACAAATAACTGGCTATCGCAAACATTACATGGAGCATAACGTTAGCTGGTTTCACGGCCACAATGCCAGCTGCCTCAAACAAACATAATATAGAACCGTCTTTCAGGTGCTTCGCCAAATTCCAGGTGTTTCCTTGCTTTGTTTGAAATGACT
The DNA here is from genome assembly GCA_024331685.1 of Stegophilus panzeri. Lineage (NCBI taxonomy): Eukaryota > Metazoa > Chordata > Actinopteri > Siluriformes > Trichomycteridae > Stegophilus > Stegophilus panzeri. Next base: position 2,914,520 of record JANDJT010000131.1, on the reverse strand, counting down.
GATTAGCATCGGTTGCACACCAGCAACCGACGCTACCTTTCCTCTCTTTTCCTCTCAACGAGTCGGGGCGGAGCTAAAATTGTCGCCGTCTTCTGTAGTTAGGCGTTCTTCTTCTTCTTCTTCTTCTTCTTTACCACTTGTGGACCGACTAAAACACTTGCGCGTATTTGCTGCCCCATCAGTTCCGGAAGAATTACTACCTCGGTATCTTCAATACCAATGGTACCTACGCTACTGAAGAAAAACAAGTACTGTCACGTTTTGACAATGTTGCTACCTTATTGGTACCGAAGTATCGGTTCTCGTGACATCCCTAGTACACACTGCTACGTTCGTAAAACAGCAAAACGCTGTCAGTCGTGTAGTGAACAGTACAGCGATTCTGATGTTTTGACTTTGTGTAGCATCCACTAGGCATTGACTAAAAAGAACTTCTCCAAATAGGTTGATCCAACAACCTAACATAGCTAGCTACAGTTTGTAGAGAAGTTTTCTTGGGTAACTTGGCTAATGATTCTTTAAGTAATGCTAGTAATACATGCACAAGCTAATCACAGTGATATTTAACTTTTAAAGCACTGAAATAAAACTTGGATGGATATCTGCATATGGAATGCCTTGCCACACCAAAAAATTTTGTGGAGAAAAAAACAAAATAACACAGTATATTTATGTCGTGCATTCTCAGCTTATACATAATTTTTCTTCCTCCTTTTAGATACAGTCAAGCTGATGCTCTCAAGTATGTGGGCATTGAACGTGAAATGGAAATTCCATGAATCCGTCTACCTCTGGAACAAATGCCTTACACTCTTCAGGAATTTTCTCTCCACATGCCGTTTCAATACGTTTCAATACTGTTTTTTATAGGACAAGGTGATCTGCCAACTTGGATATTTCTAGTAGTTTTTTATACTTCAGTCTTTTTCTGACATTATTTTTCTTGACCAACAGGCCTACTCTGGGAATTCACTTTTTAACAGCAACTTGAATATTCACTTGTTTACAGCTTCAAGTTTAGTAGAGATCCGTCAGTCTAACGGGCTGTTTGTTTTCCAGTTTATAATTTTTATGTCTTTCAACCTTTGGACCAAACTGACAGTAAACCACATGTTCAGCACCAGTTTATTAGGTACTAAATCTGTATATGGGCTGATTTATACTGGGTTTGCAAAACTGTAGACATTGTGCACATAATATGAGCGTGTGCACCCAGGGTTGGTGGTGTATGTCCAAAAAGTATTTTAAAAAAGAGTTCCAAGGGTTTGGATTTCACTGTAATACAGAAGCAGCAAAGTACTGGATGTGATGGAGATATTTTGCTGTTCATGCTGTACTTTTTACATTTGGAACAAATATTATGCTAAAATTTCTATTACTACTCTTATTTTGTAATAATTTGCAGATGATTCTATAAGTAGGGTATACAGCACTTGGGGAGGTGCTGTTCTAGGAAATACTCAACATTGGGGTGATGTAGTGCTGCCTGACATGAAGTGGATTTACTGTTACTACCCTGAAGTTGATTATTTTCCAGAAAATAGCATGTGCCAAAGTGTTTTATTCCTCTAGTACTACTGCAGTTTGCTAGTGATGACCTTTTTTTTTTTTTTTTTTTTTTTGTAACACGTTGTACATTTAATCATTTATATTTACAACTAATGTTGTGGAACCATGTAAGTTAATTCCTGTTATCATTTGTTACAGCAGCTATAAATAGTAGTACCATCCCCAGCCTGTTATGGTAATAAGACAAAAAAAACAGCTAGTCATTAGCGAGAAACCGGAAAGTGCAAAGTCCTGAAGGGTTTCCAAAACAAAAACAAAAAAACTACTGCCTGTCACAAAGCACTGGCATTCGAGACTCCTTCCATAAACCCTTTCACATGCATGCTTGCATGCATCTTGATGTATCAGTATAAATCAGCCCTGCCTAATAAACTGGAGACGCACTATCCTCCACCAGTCTTCATCAACTTGAGGTGTTTGTGATCCATATGAAAACCAAAGTCACTTTCTCTGCTTGTCTGTCATCACAAGCATCTACAGCGGTATCATGTATTTTCTGGAGTGCCAACGCATCCAGTTTCTGTAAAATAAATGAAAAACGTAAGTATTTAAAAAAGGACAAAAAACATGTATAGATACAGTATCTAACTTGCGGTGCCTTGAAATTACACTGAAATGTTTAGTTGTCCTATAATGTTGGTGATTGTGTATTGAGTTTGTTGTAAGCATGAACAAAGATTTCAAATGGAGTCAGGGAACTTTTCAATGTTTGTTTTTGTTATTTTACAAATCTCCACATTATTTGAGCAGCTTTTTGCCAGACCATCACTGTAGGTAGGAAAAGTTTGGACAGTCAGTAAGGTCTTCCTGTTGTTAAATATTGGGTCATCCACTATGTACTGGCACAGTTTTTTTTTTGGTTTGTTTTTTTTTTTGGGGGGGGGGGTCATTCTTTAAAAAAAAAAAAAAAAAAAAAAAGTCACAATCAAGGGCACAAGTTAGTTGATAATGTGCTCAATTATTCTTGAAGGTCTCTTCCTAATAATTCAATTTTTTATTTTTTTTCTGGAAGAAATGGGCTGCTATGTTTGAGTATGGATTAATGATTTATTATACTGTTAAACCATTGATTTATATATAACAGATGTATTGAGCACCACCTTTAGAGCTTTCAGTGTTTCTTCCAGACCACGTGCCTAGACTAGAATGTCTGAATGCTAAGGCAGTGAAAGAGACACTTCCTTGTCCTGATGTTTGGATGCTAGTGGTTTATCATTTGTTCTTTTTCTCTCTGAGCTTTGGGGCATCACAGAGACTAGAATTTCTTCTCTGATCAGATCGTTTTATTTATTATTATTTTTTATAACTGCTGAGAGGAAAATTTAAATCACTTTAGGGAATGAAGTAATAGATTAAGAATTTAGCAATGAGCCATGGAGTCAGTGTTAACTGAGGAAATTGGTAAATATTTAATCTACTGCTTGTACTGTGACAAACAGGTTGTCAAAATGCATGATGCGTAACCAGTGGGGGGGGGTTTCTTTTTTGTTAATGTTGGAAATGACAACCTACCATTATGAAAGTTCATATATTTATTGCTATTAGCCTGTTTGACTGGACACTTGAATTGAATGGTTTTGTTTAAACCCCAGTAACTTAAAAGGAAGTCCTATACATAATATAAACGTCAATCTAATGTCAGTGGGAAACTGGGCAATAAAAAGCTCTATGCTTCTAATAAATAGGCAGAATGTTATTATACACGTTTTAATAATGTCCCTGCCTGTTTTTAAAAAAAAAAAAAAAACACTTGAGACCCTCCGGACTATATCATTGATGGTAATCAATAATGTAACAGTATAATGAATGATTATTATGCAATGCTTAATTTTAACTTACTGGAATTTTTTTTTTTTTTTGGAGAATGAAAGGTGAACGGTGCTAATCCAATGGTGAGACGTCAAGGCTGCATGGTGAATGTGGTTCTGTATAAATAAAGTAATTAAAAAAAAGGTACTTAAATACCACACCTTGGGTGTGGCAATTTTCCTGCTAAAACAAGTCCAAACATGTTGGATGACCCATGAAATCCAGTCCAGCTGAATATGAATAGAAGTTGTGATAAAACCACAGCAATAAGAGCCGCCTCAAATCACCCATATGTGAAGAACAGGCACTATTTATATTCGCAGACTCTGAAAGTAGGTTTGGCTTTTTTGTAATTTATTAAAACTTTGCTATGATTTGCCAAGTAAAACTCTGATGGTTTTCTTAGTGCGAGTTTGATAGCTCCTCACCAGCATGTTTCTCCTGAGACATTCAATCTTTCAGTCATTTTTTTTTTTTCTTTCCCTGAGGGTTTGTGACCACTCTGTTTCTCTCTGCCTCTGATTGTACAAGGTGCTGGTTTGTAATGTTTACAGATAATATTGTTGAAAGTAATAAACAAAACTAAAATAAGCTTTCTATATTCATCACATTATTTTATTATACATTCAGCTCAGACTTAGTATCCTAATATTTCATCAAGTGTGAATGGAATGTATTGTATCTTTCAGCAAGAGATGTCAAAGAGAGTGTGTGTATAGAACAGAGTGCTATTGGGGATTAAAATTCTTCTGGTTAACACCTTTTAAAAATATCCCTAAAATGTCATTTTAAGAGGAGGCTAGGTATGAAGAATTATGTTTGAGATCAACATAAACTATTTATAAGGTCCTGCTTAATAACTTGGATTGAGAGAGACATGGAAAAGACAACTATCTCCTGAGTTTTATTAGTTTTGTCAAATCTGACAAAAGCACTGAATGCTTCTCAGAGACAAACCTATAATTGTCCATACACCAGCACTGTTACATTTTCAAACATCAAAAGGTGTTCATTAATTTTCTATAAAACAGCTCTGACTGTGACTCACAGGTTTATATGAACACAATTGTTCCACTACAGTTTCATTTCTATATTAACAACCTGCACAGGAACTGTGTGGTGGATGCTCCACATAAACAGATTTCAAAATGTGTTTCAGTTATAAGGTTGTTTCTTTGAGGAGATTTTTATTTAGCATTTTTTCAACTGAGTTTCCAGTGCTTTCTAAGCTTTTTACATTTTCCAGAAAGTATGCAGAACTATGTATCATGACAAGTTGTGTTTTTCTTTGTTTGTCTTATAATTTTAAGAGAAAGAACAAGTAGAACTCAAGGACGATAATCCACACAAGTCTAATCTTTCTTATTACTACTTTGTATACCAGAAATACCCTTAAAATTACCCTTAAAAAGCAAACAGGATGCAATTGAAGAAAAACTATTGCAGACATTTAGCCTTGCTCTTTGACCTTATTTGGATCAAATCCAAAATCTACTCAGTTAAGGTGCTGCTTACAGTGATAATTCCACATCAATCCTACTGACATTCAACCTTTTGTTCTTGAGATATCACACCAACGAGAATCTTTGTTGAATGGATGGACAACCTGGAAACATAATGACTCTGCGACTCTGTGGAGGCATAAAAAAAAAGTGAGGCTGCTAAGGGAACATCTTTCCTTTACAGAAACTAGTTTCCCCAAAATTAAACAAAACTATAAACAGATAAAATATGGTGTTCTGTAATAAACATCAATTTAACAAAAAATAAATAAATTAATTAAGTGTTGTAAGAGGAAAAAAAGCATTTTGAGGCATTTTGTTGTAGGTAAAGTCAACTTCACATTGGGTGTGAAGTGGCAGAGTTGCTGTTAACATATTATTGTTTATGTTCCTATAGCAGCACACCAAGTGTTTTATTTCTTTTTTTTTACTGAATGAGAGTTCCATGAAACCTCACATCCTTTGATGTAAACAAATATTATAACAACTTTGTAATTATTATTATTATTGTGGCTTAGTGGTTAGCACGCTTGCCTCACACCTCCCGTTTTGGGGGTTCGAATCCTGCCTCTGCCTTGTGTGCACGGAGTTTGCATGTTCTCCTCGTGTTTTGGATGTACTCCTCCCCCAGTCCAAATTCATGCATTGTAGACTGATTGGCATTTCCAAATTGGAGTGAGTGAGTGAGTGAGAGAGTGAGAGAGAGAGATTATGCAAGATTGTGCCTTGTGATGGGTTGGCAACCCCATCCAAGGTGTCCCCCGCCTTGTGTCCCGAGTTCCCTGGGATAGGCTCCAGGCTCTCTGTGACCCTGTGTAAGATAAGCAGTATGGGAAGTGGATGGACGGATCTGAAAAAATAGCAGCACGGTTATTGCTAGCTGCAAAAACAAATGTACTATGCAGATTCCATGACGTTAATTATCTTACTGCTAAAGTACAGGTTCCAGTTGCTCCTCTGGTTGAACAATGTCCAACTTGCTGCCATTTTGCATTTTGGCCTGCTATTTATAAAATAAAAAAATAAAAAGAAACTAGTAAGAAAAATCTATTTACACAGCCCAAACTTTTGAACATTTCACCTTCTATACTGCGTGTGGCCGACTTCAAATTTTCCTCCACTTGGCAAGAAAATGCAAATCTTTGGTTTCCAAAAGTATTTCACGGCTGTCAGAGAGCCTCAGTATGTCTAGCAATGAGGTTTCAATTACTGTAAAGAGCACATAACAGACAACTTACAGAAAATTTAAAGTTTATTCATGACATTTATAAAACAAACCACACTATACAAATGATGGAGCGGATAAAGGCTGCTTACACAACTCTACACGGGCCAGTTTAACAAATACTCGTAAAGAATTCATGATTTGTTCCTTCTTAAATGCAACAATAACCTCAGCCCCAAGTCATTCAATTAATTATTAAATTAATTAGCTATGTTTTTCAGATGAGACGCAGAAACATGCAACCCTGAAGTCAGGCCAGGTCTCACTAAGGGTATGGCGGCTTATTTACAGATTGAAATCCTGAGCGGCTGAGCCGAGACTTCAGGAGAACAGCAGTGTTATACCACTGCGTTTAAAGGGAGCTCCAGTGTCCAGTTCCATGTGTGCATCCCTTGTAATGAAAGCCAAGAGGCTTCGGGAATGATGTTTGAATCTGGCTTTAGAAATAAGTGTTTAAGCCAGGTAGCTGTAGGTGTCCTTCTCGCCATCGACGCGCTCCAGGTATTCCTTCTCTATCAAAATATCGATGCATTTCTGAAAGACAAACAAGCTCAACTTCAGTTTACAATTCCACAGGAAATTTAAAGCATTTTTATTTCGGAGAAGACGCCGTGTTATGGCGTCGCGTTTTACCTTGATGACAGGGACTCGAGGTTTGAATCGTGATGACAACTGGTTTAGTACTTCTGCAAGGAGCTGCTGGTGCTTCAGTACTTTCCTCATCTTCATGATTCTGACGATAGCAGCCTACACACACACACACACACACACACACAGAGAGAGAGAAACAGCACATCAAGGAGATGAAGCACTAGCTCTTGAATTGTAGATTCTCTAAATTGTGCCTATAATCAAACCAGTTGTTTACTGTAACCCTGGTGACAGGGGTTTAAAGTATATTACAATTTATTTCCTGTAAGCAAAACGAACTTAGTCCTAAAGGAAACATCCACCCTGAACTACTTGCATATTAAAGTATACAGTAATTAACACGTGAACTTCAGTGATGTCCAAGATATACTTGACGTTTTTAGTTTAAACATCTTTTGTTGGTATGTTGGTTTATTTTCACATTGGTCAACAGTTTGCTACATTACCCACAATGCCGTTTGTCTACCTGCTGATAGTTCTAACAGTGGGATTTAGCTTTTGCTACCTAAACTGAGTGATGCAGAAGCGCTTAAATATTTTAGTCTGTCCAGCTCTCTCACCTTCTCATCTGTACACTCTACTTAAAACAGATCAGCTTCCCAAGATTCAATTTTCCTGCCATTAACATCATTGTACCTGGCATCTCGGTAATACTAGCCAAGACAAGTGTCTGACATAACTTTGGCGTGTAGCTGCTTTGCATTCTGGAACTTTGAGTCCAATGTCTGCTGTCTCCACTGTCTCTATTCTGCCTTGTAACTATGACCTTGAAAATGGGGGGCATATCTGTCTGGCACCTCCACGGTTAGTTGAATCCCACCTCCGCCCTGTGTGCGTGGAGTTTGCATGTTCTCTCCGTGCTTCAGGGGTTTACTCCCCCAGCCCAAAGACACATTGTAGGCTGACTGGCATCTCTAAATTGTCCGTAGTGTGTGAATGGGTGTGTGTGCGATTGTGTCCAAGGTGCCCCTGCCTTGTGCCCCGAATTCCCTTATATGAATGAACAACATTGTGGTACATGCTTAAAGGTGGAAAGATATCAAATGTGTCAGCATGCATCATCTCTCCTCACCTGTATGAGGAGCTTTCTGTCCTCTTCAATGTTTTTGTGTGTTGTCTCCTGCTCTTGTTTCTGCTCCGTCTTCATTGGCACATTGATGTTGACCCGCAACTTCTTGCTGTAAACATGGAGAGAAGATACAATTTCTTTGGCCTCATTTTAAGGAAGGCTTTTATCCACATGTGAATAAGGTTACATCATTTAAAGGTAGTAAAAAATGAGGCAGTAGATAACAGACTTACTTTTTATAGCCCAAGAAAAGCTTTATGAGTGTATCAGGTTTGAAGTCCATTTCATCTACGTTTGCATTCTCATCCTCCAAAACCTGAGAGAGATAAAGTATTTACAATACTGAACACGTGTTAAAAATGGGTTGTACAATTCATCACTCTTATTGTGAACACTTCAAAATATCATGGTTTCTCATGTGTCATTCACTCCAGCTGCAAAACAAATCTCAATGCTTTGTGTGTGTTTTTAAAAAAAATCCAACCAACAGGCCATTATCAATCCATCAATTTTCTGTACCGCCTATCCTATACAGTGTCACGGGGTGGCTGGAGCATATTGTAGGGGACTCAGGGACCATCGCAGGGCAGAATCTCGCGCACACACACACACACACACACACACACACACACACACACACACATACACACACACACACACACACATATAAACACAGATATACACACA
>JANDJT010000131.1:2877590-2901184 GCA_024331685.1 Stegophilus panzeri | reverse complement strand
TAAACTCTTGTATGGGAGTGGGCTGTCAGATATTAAGCTCACATTTAGTGAAACTGCATCAAAAGTATTACTTTAAATAAGAAAGTACCTAACCTTAGACAGATGTGCCACTTCGTTGTTCAACCATTCATGTTTTAGTGCATGTGACACTCACCACTTGGTTGAGTGTGTCCTCCAGCTCTGCCTCCTCAGGGTTCTTTGAGCTAAATATCAGAACATCAGTAACATTTAAAACACCAGAGCACATAAACGTATCACCACAAATTTATTCTCATCAAAGCAACAGATTCATACTAAAGTCTTATAGATGGAATTGCATCCAAGCATTTTTAAAATTAAAATTTAAAAGTGCTTTACAGCCCACTTTATATAACACACTGTAGGACATATTTTGTAATGCAGAGGTTCTCAAACGTTTTACAACCAGGAACTCCTTCAACTGTAAATTAAATTCCATTTACTTCCCCTCAGTACAGATTTATAAGATAAATATAATCCAACTATTCAAATTTTAGGCTTGTTTTTCAAATGTGTGCAATAGAACTTTGGGTATTAATGAATAATAATATATAATAACTTTGATAATAGTGGGTTGTGATTTAAGTCACTGTAAGAAAAAAATAAAATAAATCACAGACCTCCCAGCTATGGTTCATGGACCCCTAGGGGTCCCTTAGCACTATTTGAATGTTTCTCCACTTGGTAGCTCACTGCAGTAATTCTAATTAAATACCAATGCAGGCAAGTATTCACCTCTTCTTCAGTAAGGAGTCACAGTATCTGGCCAGCAGTTCTGGAGATTTGCTGGAGGACTGAGCCAGCTTTGTAATGGCGTTATTGTTGATGAATCTCCCACAGGCCTACAGAAAGGAACACATTTTGACTTGAAGCAAACCGTTCGAAACCCATAAAGCCAAACTAAAACATGACAAAATACAGAATACAAACCTTATCAAGAGCAGCCACAAAGCCTGCATCATTATTAAATGCTGACATCACCAATGCATTGTACTTCTTGTGCACATCCAATATTGTTTGTACATACATTTTAGGATCCTGCAAGTAAAATAAAGCATTTCAGTGACTTTTTATAATTGGAAACAAATGGCTTCCCTTTCACAAAAGGCAGGATGTTAGTGTTGGTGTGAGGAGGCTATAATTAACTATGCCATTTCAGGAGGATGTGGTTTACAGTGCCTTGCAGTAATTTACAATACCCATCCCCACATGTTGTAGCATTACAGCCTAGAACTGAAATTGTTGCTTGTGTGGCTAATCCCATGTTTTTACTGACTTTTGGTGGACGGCCTCCTCTAGTCCTCCTGGTTGTGACATATTCTTTCTATTTTAGATAGAATGATGGACTTAATGGTGCTCCGAGAGATGTTCAAAACTTGAGATATTTAAAAAAAAATAATAATAAATTAACAAACCCTGATTTAGATTTTTCCAGAACCAGTATCAGGCTTGTTTTGATAGCTCCTTGGTCTTCATGGTGCTTTTGTTTAGGTATGTTCTCTAATTGTACTGAACTGCATTCAATTAATGTGACTTCTGATGGCAACTGATTGCACCAGAATTAATTTAGGGATTTCATTACAACTTGTTTGAATACTTATGTAAATCACACACAAAAGTTTTTTATTTGTAAATAATTTAGCAAAACTATATTGATTCCCCACACCCCACCACATTATTATGTGCAATTTCGGTGTAGATACATGACCTATAACCCAAATTAAGTCAATTTCAGTTCCAGGTTATAGCGCTATACAATGTGGAAAAGGGGGGTAAATACTTATGCAAGCCATTGTAATTTTATTCTACCCACATAGAATAACAGATCCTTAGTTTAGTAGGTACAGTGCCCTCCACTAATATTGGCAATCTTGGTAAATATCAGCAAAGAAGGCTGGAAAAAAATTGTCTTTATTTGTTTAACCTTTTGAGCTTTTGCTCTCATGGAGCGCAAACAATTGCAAACACAACACAGGTTTATAAAATAAATCTGTGTTAAATGTGTGTGCAACAATTATTGGCACCCTTTTAATCAATATTTTGTGCTACCGCCCTTTGCCAAGATAACAGCTCTGTGTCTTCTCCTATAATGCCTGATGAGGTTGGAGAATACATGTCAAGGGCTCTGAGACCATTCCTCCGTACAGAATCTCTCCAGATCCTTCAAATTTCGAGGTCCACACTGGTGGACTCTCCTCTTCAGTTCACCCCACAGGTTTTCAAGGAGTTACAATTTTGGAAACTGGGATGGCCATGGCAGGACTTTGATTTTGTGGTCAGTAAACCATTTTTGTGTTGATTTTGATGTATGTTTTGGATCACTGTGTTGCTGGAAGATCCGACCACGGCCCTTTTTAAGCTTTCTGGCAGAGGCAGTCAGGCTTTCAGTTAATATCTGTTGAGTCCATGATGCCATGTATCCTAACAAAATGTCATCTTGCAGAAAAACAGCCCCAAAACATTAAAGGGGACCTATTATGCAAAATTCATTTTAAATAGTGTTTGAACATAAATCTGTATAAGCAGAGTATGTACACAACCACCCTACAATGGTAAAAATCCACCAAATACTTTTTTTATATTCCCAATAAATCATAAACAGTGTCTCAAAATGAGCCGTTTTCATTTTGCCATAACATGATGTCACTTTGGAACAAACCCGGCCCAGGGCCGCTGCCCTATTAACATCGATCCTCCCCTGAGTGACTTGCACACAGTCTACCATGTTCTCCAAGCTGGAACAGCTACTGTGATAAGCTACAGCGATAAGAAGAATGTCTTAGCTTCGTAAGCATTGTAAGCATTCTGTTGTTGGCTGCAAGAATAAACATAAGAGTCTTCATCTATTCCTGGCATCACAGCCACTGAAGACACAGTGGAGAAGTTTTATTCTTGAAGGAAACATGCCCCCAAAATACCTAAATTTGTATGTTTGTGCAAATCAGTTTACACCAGACTGCTTTGTGAACGAGGGTCAATACAAAGCAGGATTTGCAAAAAACTTGATTCTCAAGCATGGATCAGTACCAACTGTTCGTGATCCAGCTTCATATCCATGAAGACGTAAGTATCGCACTTTATATTTTGTGAATGTTTGTAAATTGCCTTTCCGAATGTGCTTGTTAGCAGATTCCACGGCTAATGCGGCTAAAGTTACCATTGTCTCTGATTGTATTCATGGAGACCAGAGCTATGTAAACATTTTTATTTTTAACCCGAAAATACTTTTATTATGCTAAATACAGTAAGGTGATTGGCTTTTTGAAAAGTGAGTACATTTTGGGCGAATCATTTTAGTATCTGAAGCACAAGCTGTAAAGGATCATTCGCTGTAGTATTTGAAGCAGGAGGGGTAAAGGCACAGCCCTCTTCCGGAAAGGGGGCGGGGAGCAACAACTAATTTGCATTTAAAGAGACACACGAAAGCAGCAGGTTTTTGCTTCCACCCAAATAGGGGCATTCACAGCATGGTATAATAAATGATCCATGGGGTATTTTGAACGGAAACTTCACAGACACATTCTGGGGACACCTGAATAACTTATAATTCAATGCTCAAAATAAGTCTGCTTTAAAAAAAAACCCACCATAGTTTACCGTGGGCATGATGTTCTTTTCCATATCTCTCTTTGTGCACCAAAACCACCTCTGCTGTTTATTGCTTAAAAGCTCTATTTTGGTTTCATCTGACCATAGAACCTGATCCCATTTGAAGTTCCAGTAGTGTCTGGCAAACTGAAAATTCTTGAGTTTTTTTTTTTGATGAGTAGAGGTTTTTTTTTTCTTGAAACCCTTCCAAACAACTTGGGGTGATGTAGGCGAATTCGGATTATAGCCTGCAATTCTCCAGCTGTGAACCTTGGAGAATTTTTGGCCACTCAAACCATCCCCTTCACAGTGCGTAGAGACAATATAGACAGAGAGTGTGTAGAGACACGCGTAGAGATGTCCAATTCCAGGTTGATTCATAACATTTCCAGTTGACTGGAACTTCTTAATTATTGCCCTGATGGTGGAAATGGGCATTTTCAATGCTTTTGCTATTTTTGTATAGCCACTTCCCATTTTGTGAAGCTCAACAACCTTTTGCTACACCTCTCAGCTATATTCCTTGGTCTTACCCATTGTTATGAATGACTAGGAGGATTTGGCGTGTGATACCTCATATTTATAGCCCTGTGAAACATGAAGTCCTGGTTGAACAATTTCCTGTTCCTAGTCACCCAGGTGTACTAAAAAAATGTAAAATAACAATGGAAATATACTTCAAATATATTTTTCTCATTTGAATTCATGGGGTGCCAATAATTGTTGCACATCTATATTTAACAAAGTTTTTTTTTTTTTTTTTTTTTTTATATAAATCTGTGATGTGCTTGCAACTGATTGATATCCATGAGAGTGGAGTGTTTCAAAGCAATACCTGATGAATTAAAGATACAAATATTTTTATGCTGCCAGACACCATGCCTCAGACAATAGCAGAAACCATTCAAAATCTATTTTTTTTTTTTTTCCTCTGAGTCTGCTGTCTTACATTGAGAGCCGAGTCCCCGCACTTCTCAATGGCTGCCAGGCCTTGGTTGTGAATGTGTGTCTCCAAGAGTTTCTTCAGCTCCCCTAAACCGTCTGTGATGCGTGAGACAAGGTTGTACATTCGGCCCAGATCTGCAGTACAGGGGATAAAATATATAAAAAAATTGTTTTAAAAAATTGTTACATGAAGTACACAAAGTTTCTAGGGAAACAGGACATTTTGAATAAACATCCATCATCAGCTGTGAAACAAAGTGCTTCTAAAAGCACAAATACACTTCACTTTCACCACACGTACAAGCATGTGCACAGAAGCTATGCGAGTGGCACTGTTCACACGCTCGCTTGCGTATCTTATGTATATTTGGAAGATTAAAAGCGGTGTCCAGTAGATGGCACGACAGATACAAAGGCCATCTCAGGCCATCTGGTTTCTAAGTCGAACATTTAGCTATTTCATACATAGTGATGTCAAACACACTGACAAGCTCCGTTTCTCTTTAAAACTTTCTGCCGTCGGCACGAAAACTCTGACCTTACATTTAAAATTATTTACTAATCTAGAAAATCCAGAAGACTAGTACTCAAAACAGATCTTCTGGTAGTTTAAGAGGTTCACTGTACATGTTCTGTAACAGGAAACCCATTAGAATAAGTGCTCAATAACAGTCTAGAATAGTACATAGGAATGTGATTTGAGACACAATGTTAGTTTGTTTGTTCAGTTTGGGACACGGTGTCACATGGTGCTCTACTGCCTCCACTATGTAGCCTGGTATCTCACCACGCAGGATACATGCCGTGGCCATCTTGCATACACAGTTAACAGCAAGTATAAATCAGCCTTAAGGCTGAAGAAGGTGAAACTCAGTACATACAGACTTTATCTAATGCATATATGTTACATATTGCATGTAGATACAGGTTTAAAAAATCTGCATACCTATCTACTGGTATGTACAGTGCTATGAAAAAGTATTTGCCTTCTTAATATTCTTATTTGATTTCTTCTGTTTATCTCATACTAAATAGTTTTAGATCTTTAAACGAAATACTACATAAAACAAAGACATCCTGAGTAAACACACAATACAGCCTTTATTATTATTTTTTTTTTTTTGCTGAAGCAAAAAAAAAAAAAAGTTATCTAACACCCATCACCCATGTGAAAAACTAATTGTCCCCTTGAACATAAAATCTGACTGTGCCACCTTTAGCAGCAATAACTGCAACCAAATGCTTCCGATGACTGGAGATCAGTCTTTCACAGCACTGTGGTGGACTTTTGGCCCACTCTTCTCTGCAGAACTGCTTTAGTTCAGCCACATTGGAGGGTTTTTGAGCCTAAACAGCATGTCAATTGGTTTAAGTCAGGACTTTGACTAGGCCACCACAAAACTTTAATTCAGCTTTTTTTTAGCCAGAGGTGGATTTAATCCTATGCTTCGGATCATTGACTTGTTGCATAATCCAGTTGCGCTTGAGTTTCAACTTACGGACTGAAGACCGGATATTCTCCTGTAGGATTTTTTTGGTAGAGAACAGAATTCATGTTTCCCTCAATTATTGCAAGTTGCCCAGGTCGTGAAGCAGCAAAGCATCGCCACACCATCACACTTCCACCACCATGCTTGACCGTAGGTATGATGATCTTTTTGAGGAATTCTGTGTCTGGTTTACACCAGATGTAACGGGACCCCTGTCCTCCAAACAGTTCCACATTTGAGTCCACAGAACATTCTCCAAAATGGTTTGAGGATCATCAAGGCGTGTTTTGGCAAAATTCAGATGAGCATTAATGTTCTTCTGGGTTAGCAGTGGTTTTCACCTTGCCACTCTTCAATGTAAGCCATTTTTGCCCAGTGTCTTTCTGATAGTGGAGTCATGAACAGTGACCTTTATTAATGCAAAAGAGGCCTGCAGTTCCTTTAATGTTGTGGCTCTTTTGTGACTTGCTGGATGAGTAGTTGCTGTGCTCTGGGAGGAATTTTGGAAGGTCGGCCACTTCTGGGAAGGTTCACTACAGTGCTGTTTTTCCATTTGGAGATAATGGCTCTCACTGTGGTCCTCAGGAGTCCCAGAACCTTTGAAATAGCTTTGTAACCCTTCCCAAACTGATGTATTTCAAATCACCTTCTTCCTCATCATTTCTGGAATTTCTTTCAACTTTGGCATAGTGTGTTACTGGGTAAGATCTTTTAACCAACGTCATGCTTTTGAAAAAGTGCTGATTCCATTGAACGGAGTTTGCAGTAATCAGGCCTGGTTGCGTCTAGCTGAACCCCACTGAATGCATTTTCATAGATTTGGGAAATTAGTAACTACATTTACATTTATTTACATATACATTTTCACATAGGCCCACCTGGTATTGGATAACTTTTCTGCTTCAATAAATATCATTATCATTTAAAAATGTATTTTGTATTTACTCAGGTTGCCTTTGTTTTTATCCTAGATTTTGTTCTAATTTCTGAAACAATTTAGTATGAGACACAAAAACAGAAGAAATCAGGAAGGGGCAAATACATTTTCACAGCACTGTAGACTCTTCTTAATATGTATTGACTTGCGGAGTAAATAACAAACATTGGTGTCACTAGAACCAAGGAAAACTATCTAATTCAATTTAAGAAACTGTTCACCTTCATTCTTGTCAGCATCCAGAAGGTTCTGGAACTCTGTGTGGAAAATCTCCAGGTGTTTCTCTATGAGAACCTGTTCACACTTGCGAGCCAGCTCGTCTTGTGTGCTTTCATGAAGGTAAACCTGAACCCGCCGCTGCTCCTCCAACAACCGTGCTTCTGCCTGCATACATGCACACACCCACATGATTCAATATGGAATACAATGTCTGAAACCCCCATCTCTCATATTTCAATATAAAGCCAGCAAATTCAGTGGTTTCGTATTTTTATTTTGAATCCATATTCTTACTTTCATGACATTACAGTACATTTTAAATGAACACAGTTATGGCTTTCTCTGCATGCAAAAAAAAATTGCAGTAGAGAAAGTAAATGGGCTGTCACACAACGACTCAAATTCCGGTAGGGTCACTGATAACCCACCTTTTTCATGTATTCAGTTACAGGGTTTTGTTGAAGGAACTCTGTGCTTTCCCTTGTGTAGAAGCGTTCTGTATCGGCCAAGAACTGGCTCTCAAAGTACTCTTTGTATACAGATAATGTGGGTCCTTTAGCAAAGGCATCATCCTCATTCAGGCCCAGTTCAACTGTGAGAGACACACAGAAGTGTTATGCATTATATGACATGTGCTGTGACTTACAGAGCTTTTGTTTAGGCATCATTTTAATGTGGATATTTAGTGATTACTGACTGTGATATTAGAAAGGAGGGCTACAATCTAATACCTCAATCAACAATGAAACTCAACAGTGAAACTTTTTTGGTTGAATAATGCATTATATCATAAAATGTCATCGCTGCAATAATAAGATTGATGTAAGGTAAACTATAATACACACACACTTAAAGCCAGGTAGGTGGCTGCATTCAGATTTTTTAAGTGTTAAGTTTGTTATCTTATCTTAACTTATCGCCCTACTGAGTTCATGCTGAAAAATTGCCCTACTGAGTTCATGCTGAAATATTGCCCTACTGAGTTCATGCTGAAATCTCACATCTAGGCGGTGTTTGACTCTGTGTAATCATCTGACCTGACCGTCACTGATAGGATGCATAAATTTACAGTCCAGGCTAGAGAGAAATCAGCTCCAGACTCACTTTTTCATACCATTTTGTGTATTTTTCTTACAAACGTTGGACGTACTTTTGCACTTGTCCAAAATAATCCACCGCAAGACATTTAAACAGCAAATAATCTGATGTGCATGCCAAAAATTACAACCCTAATTCCAAAAAAGTTGGGACACGGTATTAAATGTAAATAAAAACAGAATGCAATGATTTGCAAATCTCATAAAGCCATATATTATTCACAATAGAACACATATCAAATGTTTAAACTAAGGAAATGGACCATTTTAAGAAAAAAAAAAAAAACAAGGTAATTTTGAATTGGATGACCACAACAAGTCTCAAAAAAGTTGGGACAGGGGCAACAAAAGGCTGGAGGTTAATCGGCAACAGGTGAGTAACATGATCGGGTATAAAAAGAGTATCTTAGAGAGGCAGAGTCTTTCAGACCTAAAGATGGGTAGAGGTTTATCAATCTGAAAAAAAACTGCATCTACAATTTATGGAACAATTTCAGAATAATGTTCCTCAAAGTAAACTTGCAAAGACTATGAATCTCTCATCATCTCCGGTACATAACATCATAAAAAGATTCTGAGAATCTGGGGAAATCTCTGTGCGCAAGGGACAAGGGTGAAAATCAATATTGCATGCCTGTGATCTTTGAGCCCTCCGGCGGCACTGCATTAAAAACACAGTGAACACAGTTCGCTGTGCCATCTACAAATGCCGGTTAAAGCTTCACCATGCAAAGAGGAAGCCATATGTGAACATGATCCAGAAATGCCACAGTCTTCCCTTGGCCAAAGCTCATTTAATATGGACTGAGGCAAAGTGGTGAACTGTTCTGTGTTCAGACGAAACAAAATTCTAAATTCTTTTTGGAAACCTTGGACACCGAGTCCTGTAAACTAAAGAGGACTAAAGAGGAGAGGGACCATCTGGCTTTTTATCAGCACTCAATTCAAAAGCCTGCATCGCCTGCAGTAGTGCCTATGGAATGGGCAGCTTGTACATCTGGAAAGGCACCAACTATGCTGAAAGGTATATATAGGTTTTAGAGCAACATATGCTTCCATCTAGATTCCATCCCATCTTTACTTCTGAGAGACTCTGCCTCTCCAAGATACTCTTTTTATACCCAATCATGTTACTGACCTGAAGCCAATTAACTTAATTAGTTGCTAAATGTTCCTCCAGCTGTTTCTTTTTAGTAACACTTACTTTTCCAGCCTTTTGTTGCCCCCGTCCCAACTTTTTTAAGACGTGTTGCGGCGATCAAATTCAGAATTACCTTATTTTTTTCTTAAAATGGTATATTTACTCAGTTTAAACATTTGATATGTTTTCTATGTTCCACTGTGAATAAAATATGGGTTTATGAGATTTGTAAATCACTGCATTCTGTTTTTATTTACATTTTACACCGCGTCCAAAGTTTTTGGAATTGGAGTTGTATGTCTTTTTAGCTTTGAAATACAGGTGGGCTTAGCCCTGCTAGCCCAATTATACCAGATTTCTTTAATAATGTGTCTTATGGCTTGGAATGACTTAATTTCTGAAAAAAAGGTAATTGCATTTGCATAAACTATGGAATGCATCCCTTCAATTACATAAGTATTAGTATTTTCTTTTGGTAAAATAGTAAAACCTCTTAAGCTGAAACCCACCATAGGACTGTACAACTCCACTGATCAGCCTGGTGTTAATAGTCTCGCCGTTTCTTTCTCTCTCAATGAGTTTCAATACAGCATTCGTCACCTTTTGTGAGCAGAAGTAGTATATGAGAAAACAGCACAAACACAAACTGCACTTTAGATATAGCAATATATAAATAAAACAGCAATGTATTAAAAGAAGTCTACAAAGATGGCCCACCTGCTTATTTAGAGGTCTGAATAAACACTCTCTCCATGTCACCAAGGCAAGCTGGAGAAGGAAATTTAAAAGACTGATTTATGAAAGGAAAAGTCAGTGATATCCATGAGAACAGTGTGATGACAATGTCTTTGGGATATTTGAATAAATTTCTTAGTTACATGATTCCTACTTTCAGCTACGAAATAAAATACACTTGCTTTCACCCACACACCAGCAACACATATAAATGACAAATACCAAAAAGTGTGTTTTAAAGGAGTACAAAAATGGTACAAAAGCAGCAAAAAATATTTAAACAAAAAGAACATGGTCATATGTATAAACTGTATATTTTTCTTGCCACACGTGACAACCTGGGCATGACCTCTGCAGTTTGCTGTCTTTTGATGTGAAGGCAAGGCATGCCAGTTAAAGCTGTAGTAGACAAATGAACATCTTACCGAATAGATTTCATAAATTCCTTTCCGCCCTTCGTCACACTCCCGGCGTACCCAGTGTCTGTTGAGGTAGGCGCAAATCCCATTTAACACTTTACTGGAAAAGCGGTAGTCCTCCCACTGCTGTGTGTAAAATTTCAGAACGCTCTCGTCCATCAGATCTTCCCCATCCTACCACACACATACACAGAAACACACGTGGCACCAAAACAGCATGAAGATGAGGCACTAAACATGTAAATCCTTTAACAAAAATATTCTGCTCACAACTTCACAAACCAAGTCTTTTCATTTTATAAAAAAAATCATTAATAACAAATAACAGTGGTGGAAAGCTCTTTCAGTGCTTGGGGCTACGGGGATGGCATGAACAGCACCTTTCTTCTTCACACTTACAAACACTATTATTTATAGTATTATACTGGATAATGTCCTCTCCGTAACATAAGTATGATGGCATGCTTAGTCCAGTGTTTGTTTTTTGTTGTTGTTCTGATGAGAAACAATAATAAAAAAAATGTGTAGCCTACAACCTACTATATGATTTACACCAATCAGCCATAACATTAAAACCACAGACAGGTGACATGAATAACACTGATTATCTTGTTACACTGGCACCTGTCAAGGGGTGGGATCTATGAGCCAACAAGTGAACAGTCAATTCTTGAAGTTGAGGTGTTGGAAGCAGGAAAAATGGGCAAGTGTAAGGATCTGAGCAATTTTGACAAGGGCCAAGTTTTTCGCAACATACCTTCAGAGGTCTTGTGGAGTCCATGCCTCGACGGGTCAGAGCTGTTCTGGCAGCACAAGGGGGACCTACACTATTAGGCAGGTGGTTTTAATGTTATGGCTGATCATTATATACATACAAAGTTTGTTTAAAATGTATTTAGGTTTGATTTACGTTACATAAAGTTTATTGGCTAACTGTATTAGCTATGTACACTTACCAGAAGCACCTACTCTCTGCTACCTCCTTCCAAGCTTTATTTTTCTTTATAATGTCTCTATACACATTTAATGAAAGATCATATATGACAGGATAAGATGAAAGCATATTTATAATGGTGGTCCACACAGGATTAGGATTGGTACATGGAATCATCTGAGCCAATGGTTTGGATACTTTATTGCATCGTCCTATTTGCATAGAATAGAGAAAATCTTCAAATATTGCTTGCCATTGTCATTGAAATCGTAGCTCCATGTCATGCATGGAGTTCAACAACGAATCTGTCGCTTTGTCCCTCGCTACTGTGAACATAGGGTTAAGACTAATACTTTACCTTCAGAAGATTTGTTAAATAGCTCTTGAGAAAGTCCTTCAGTCTTTTGTAAAGTTCAAGCCCAACAAACTGTGCTCCCCCTGGAGTGGGAGACTTCTTGGAGGGTTTGGTGGGGGGAATGCCTGCACCCCTCGCCTGGTTTGACTGATGGACACTGGTACAGTAATTGTAAACATGTCTGACTAAGGTTAAGGAAGTCACAGAGAAGATGGTTAAAAGATTTTCAAATTTTTCTTGAAATGTCATTAAGCTTATGACTCCCTAACCTGTGTACATTTTCAACAACTGAATACAGTACAATAGAACATGATACAATACAGTGTGGTTCAGTGTTGCGTTTTGAGGAGTGGGAGGACGGAGAGAGGCGTAGAGGTCATTCCCTCTTCACTGGTTATGCCACCTACTGTACCCATACAAAAAAGGACTTTCTAAACAAGTCTTGTATTGTCTGTGAATATGATATCTGAAGCTGTAATCTAATACCAAAATCACTACAGGAAGCAGTGCCTTTATACTGCGGTCATACTTATTGTCTGTAAATCTGCTGTATTTGTATTTCTCTCAGTTGCAGAATCTGTGAGGCCTGTGAACATGCTGCTATATAGACTGAGCAGTTAAGGGAGGGTTTCTGAATTTCCAGCTACAGCAAGTGATTATGGTATTCCTGGTATGTGTGGGTTTTAATTGACTTCCAAGGCTCAGATCTGTCGGTTTGTTCAAGAGCTGTATTCACTGTAAAAAATTAAAATAAAAATATTGTACTGTTTGAATGTTTTTGTGACAATCAGTACTTAATGTCTAACAGCACAAATATAACAACAGCACTGTATTGTACTCTGAGTCTGGACATGTAAGGGTTTATGTTAGAATATACATCTACATTCTAAAATGAAATGAAGTAAAATGTTAAAGCCTCTCAAGTCTGGAGGGTGTGCCCCCAGACATTGCTGTTGTCAACATGAGAGATTCCTGGAATACACACAGTGGCAACAGCAGTATTTAAGGGCACTCCCTCACCATTTCACAACATGTGATGTGGTATGCGTAATGTTATGACAATTCATGACATTAAGTATACTTCCTTCATTGAAACTCATTTAGGATACGTGTAGAGTGCCATGTAGCGGGACTTGGCCATGCTCTGTCGCGTATACACCTGTTGAATCCCTGCCCGCAGGTCATCCCAGATCTGGTCCAGCCCAATGTGTTTGAGTCCGTGTGGGTTCTGGTTACTGTTGGACGACATTGTCTCGTCACTGGCCTGCTTCTCTTGTCTCCTTTCTGCGTTCCACTTAGAATATGTCAATGTTTCACAAACACTCCATGGTGGACTGTCCAGATACGTGTGCCGAGTTCACCAACTTCACCAGGTGACCTACAAAGAAAGAAACAACAAAAGGTTAAAAACCTTAAAACAAATTAATTCAGATTAGATGAAGGATACTAAAATTAAACAGCCGTACTATTAGCATGATCCTTTAGCAAATAATTTATAACATAAATCATGATAAATTATGATGACAGGCATTAACATTGCCCAATCGCTGTTCCACTCTCAGTAAACGTACTCCTCATGTTTGTCCTCATGTATTGCTTCATCTTTCTGAAAATAGATTCATGTGCACAATTTCAGGAACGTCACTGTTTCTATGCTGTCCTATGATACAGTGTGAACCTTCATGTTTAGTCTTCCAAGTAAATAAAAGCAGCTGGGGTTTTAGCCACTATGCTTGGTGACTATTAATAGCTTCATCTACACTTCTCATGTTTACAGGCAGCTGATAGAAGCTGCAATAAAGTCACCCCCTGGTGACTGTAAACCTGGATAAATGAACGTTAAAACTTTTATACAGAAAAAAAGGGAACTAGAAAAAACAATAGCATCAATATATATACTATGGCTTTACATAAAATATCTACCAGGGCTGTATTCAAGAGCTCCACTGTCAAGAGCGCCAAAAATTGAGTCAAGACCGAAGGTTAAGAGGGTCGAGAACAAGGCAAGATAGAGTCCAAATGAAAGCCATACCGAGTCAAGATTGAAACTAAAAACTATTAAATCTTTTTTTTGAGGATTTCAATTTCATATATTATAAATCAATTTTGCACATTCTCTTGAGAATTCTGTATAATCATTATGGGCAATAGATCTAGGCATATAATTGTGTTACCACTAGTAGTTTTATTGGGCACAAGCAAGTGACTGATATTTGTTCAAGAAAGATGTGGCTCTAGTGACAAAAAAAAGGTGCTGAAATTCCAAATCTGTTTAATACAAACAAATATAACATTTTATATTTTACTGCATTTCATTTCTCAAAGCCATTGATGGAAAATCTTTTTTTATCAATCACTGTCAGCAACTGTTCTCAATTAATTAGCCTTCTCCACTAGCTGGCCTCATTCGTGCATTTGCGCCAACGATTAGGCTTGATTATGTTTTCTAATAGAAATAATTACTTCTTGCCAAATTTTGTGCAAGCAAAAAAGAAAAGACAAACACAAACAATTTTTACAGGCTCCTCATTGTGACCAAGAGCATATTTAGTAAGACCAATGACACCAAACACCAAGTACAAATGGCAGTAAGTCCACGTCATTTTTAAATTAGCCGATTCTACACTCTAACTGGTGCAAGATACTGAAGGCAGCATGGCAATTTCCACTGTGAAAGCTGTCGCATCATTACGATGACACTTTTTCTATCAGAGAGTGTGTTATTTATTAATTATTAATATTCTCCCACACTCACTTAATCAGGGTTGAAGTAGGTTCAGAAGCTCTCCCAGGAACACTGGGCGTGAAGTGGGAATACACTCTAGATGGGATGACAGTTCATCGTAGGGTACCATGCACAAACACATTCACACCAAGGGGCAATTTATCTTAGCCACCTATGTTTTTGGGAGGTGAGAGGAAAACTGAGAACCTGGAGGAAACCCATGTGGACATGAGAAGAACACGCACAGTCAGTAACCCCATCTTAGAATCAAACTAAGGACCCTGTAGTTGTGAAGGTTAGGGTAAGGTTAATTCTTATTATATATTCATCAAAATATTTTGGTATTGTATAGGCATTCCATGTTCATACTCAGTTTTTGCTCCCTTGATTGTGTTAAACAAGTTAGTTCTTATCACTTAGATCATAGCTATAAACAGTCGTTCCTTCATCAGCCTCTCTTTTTCTCTCACTTGAAGTTAACAAGACAAATTTCTCAGCTTGTTACAAAGAAATCGTAACGTCCTCTGTCCTGAAGACTATTCCATGGTGTAAACTACATTCTGACTGTTGAAAAGTGCTACACCTGAGACACCTTCCATAAATGTTCAATAAACTCCTTGCTGAAAGGTTCACCATATCAACAACTATGTGTTTCTTCGTTAAATAACAGGTTTTAGAATGTATTAGAACAAGTTCATTAATATAAACCTTTTACAAATTTACAGCCAGCACTACTGTCTGAGCTGCAGTCATAGACAATTAAATCAACATCTTCTGACCAATATGAATTGAGAATTCAGCAGCACTGCAGTATAATATAAAATAGGCTGTTTGTGCTTTTTTTTTTTTTTTTTTTTTTAATTATTTTATGGCATGTAAAATACATTTATGAATTAAAGCAGTATTTTACTTATCACCTTACAACCTCCAGACAACTTCTCCCACTTTCACAGGTCCTGTAAAGTGATGAGGAACATACACTGGTACTTAATCTGGTTATATATAGCCCCAGATTCAAAAAAAAAAAAAAGAAAGTGAGTGCTGCAAGTGACACATATTGTCATTCATGGGCACACACCTGTGGGATAGACCGGGGTCAGTGAGTCTCGGACCTGTGAGTCTAATCCATCAGGCATTTCACTCCACCACTTCCTGCCTAAAGTCCTGAATTTAGCTCTGATTGATAAACAGCAACAGCGCCTACCAAGTCTAGTAGAGCTGTCTATAGGGTTGATGGAAACCGAATTCAAGTCATCATTTTCCTGTATACTTTATAGTAGATAACAAGGCTTTATTATTCATTATAGTCCTAATGCTGATATGAACACTTCTTTCAACAAAATTCATTTAAAACTAATAAATAAATAAATAAATAAATAAATAAATAAATAAATAAAAATTCAACTAAGCTAGCTAGGATAGGAAGATATTGAGTTAAGGTAAACTTCATTTCGAAATTAGCCACATTTTTGGCTAACCTTTGACAAGGTTTACGCTGTAAATCTTTATGTATGTTATTTTCTTCGTGAAACGCATTCGGTTAAACAGTACTATCAACAACCTTAGCTTTTAATCTCCATTATTATTTTTTTTTCACTCGTCTTCCGGGAATTCCAGTTTGTGGTACTATGATTGGCTAGTACTCACAAGTCGTGCTCCAATTGGACACTGTCACTGCTTTTATAAGGTTGATTCAGTAGCCAATCATATTACAGGAGGCGGGATTTTTTTTTTTTTTTTTGTAAGGAAAATATCACGAAAATATCGCACCTCATATTAAGCCTTTAACGTTATTATAGCGTTATGTGGTTGGCAGATAGGGTCAATGCGCCACATTTTAAGTAAGCTAATATGACCTGTTCACAAGAAGAAGAAAAAAGTTAACAAAATAAACTTGTCTTACTTACCTACATTATGAGCTAGCTAAAACCTTAGCTTGCTAACTATCAAATTACGCTCTCTTGAACGAACCACTCACATCAGATGTACAAATAATTAATAACACGTCCAAGAGGATCACCACGATAACCGTTTTATTAGAAAATACAATAAAAAAAATATAATAGCTAAGTTTATGTATAGCTACTAGACACAGATAGGTTGGTACACACGCTAAGCTAACTAATACGTAGTTAGTGAGAATGTCGCTAAAATGGCCTCATATTCAATGCGTCAGCGCAAAGCTAGACTCCCGAAAAAGCGATATTTATCAAAAGTGACCAACTAATGATAAAATATGATCCAGTTTTTGGACTGACAACTTAACAGGCCCTTTAAAAATGGTCAAACTTACCATTGTCCACGCAGCTCAACTAGCTCCACTTAGATCTTCTACCGCCCTTTAGCTTCACTGAGGCAGCAAGCTGAGCTCAGAAACACACACACTCCCCTAGTGTTCATGTCCTCAAAACTGACAATATTAACACTACACATAAAAGTGTTACAGAATATAACAGAGTAATTCGGAAAATCGTCCACACCTGTGAATTTAGGACTCAATATACCTAGCAACCTGTTTTATGTTTTATATGAAAGAGAGACAGAGTGAGAGAAATAGTTTGCATCTCCAATGGTTTCTCAGTTTTAAAAAAAGAAAATGGATTTCTATTGTACAATTTACCTGCAAAAAAGATTGAAAAAAATTTGGTCAAAGACAAAACATCTATAGAACAATATTTTACAAAGAAGTTATGACCTATTAGTCTTCAGTATGGATCGAAGTGAGGCAGTTATTATATGTATATGAGGCGAGTTAGGGTAGGTTGGAGATAAGACATTCATTCATTCATCTTCAGTAACTGCTTTATCTCAGAACACTGGTGGGATGCAGAAATGCACCCTGGGTGGGCTGTCAGTCTATTGTGTGTTATCAATTTTATTATTCTCTCCAAATATGAATTGTCGGTTTGGTATAAGAGGAAACAAAACAGAAAAAAGAAGTTATGACCCTCTCCAAAAGTGGTCTATAGAAAAAAGTTAGTACATGTTTCAGGCAAAAGTACAAGACTGGAGTTTTTTTCATTTACTGTGTGGGGTAATCACACTTAGGTCTAGGGCTGGGTATTGCGACCAATCTGGTGATTTGATACTTATTTATATGGTTTTGATTTGATTTCGAATGCGATTCAATTCAATAATGATTAGTTATCAAAATTTCATTTAAAATGTTTTTTTTTTTTTTGCAGACATAGAATCCATGTTTTAATATAAATGCTGGTAACTGAAACCCTCCTACTTAGCTATATTACTGAAATACACATTTATATTAACAATACAGCCCACACAATTATGTTTAATTACTTTTTACTTTTACTTTGAGTAACAAACATTGTAACAAGAAATCATAAATATGTGAATCAGTGCACACAAGATAAGCACAAACTGAACAATGCACATTACTGTAAAAAACAACAACAACAAAAACATTGTAAATGTGCAACAGTGAAATTCATTAACTTGAAAAATGTTTAAGAAATAAACCCGTTTTCAAAATTCAAAACATGAAAGATGGCGACATCTTCAGGACGAGAGGCGAAATACAGATAATATTCACATCCTCTCAGGTAAAGCACGCGCATTTAGAATCGATTAGGGGATTTCCCGGATCGATATTCTTTCGTTAAATTGAAGATCGATTAAAATCGTAGAAGCGATATTTTTTACCCAGCCCTACTTAGGTCACAAGGTTTTAGACATCTTTAGACAGACTGACTAAAGATGTTTGTTAAACTAGCTCCTTACCCAAGATTAACTGTGTAGGAAGACAGCCTGTGTAAGATTAGAGGGCAAATAAAAATGTTTCCATGGTGTTTGGGTGAAATATATTTATGATTTTTTAACTTTGATGTTCAATCAAAACATGTTATAGGCAAAACATTATTTATTTATTTATTTATTTATTGGCTAATTGCCATGTGACAATGTTTCTTAGGTCACCACTTTAATACATATGGATGAATTAATGTTTGGAAGGTGCCAACGGATGCCTTTAACCCACAATGTATACTGCCAACTGTTAAATACAGCGGGGGATCCATAATTGCTTGGGAAGCCATCTCATGGAAATCACTGGGTCCAGTGATTGCACTGCATGGTCATAAATCAACCAACACATAAGAAGCAATTTTACAGGATACACCTGATGCTGCAAATACTCTTTCTTGATGATGTTTCCATATTCCAGGATGATAATGCCCCATATATTCTGCTCAAATTATTCAAGAATGGTTTGACAAACACCAGGATGAAGTTAGGCACTTTACGTGGCCAATCAGCAAATTTGATAATTTATGGGACGTTCTGGAACACAGAGGTAGTTATTCACCTCCTTTATCCCTCAAAGAACTGGATGACTTTCTTCTTGATATATGCAATACAGTATACTACTGACACAGACACTACACTAACAGCAGTTTCAGTTACTGCCATAATGTATACCAATGCATTCTTATGGTCATTTATGTGAATTTTTGGTCAGTTAACATTATCAACTTCCATCTGATTTTTAATTATTCATTTGTTCTTTATTACAGATCACCAAAACAATCATGATATATAAAGCATAATTCTAAAAAGATGATGAACATGGCTGAAGTGTTGGGAGAAAATGTTACAGTATACGCAGTAAGACTTAAAAGCTCTCACTGTATCCCCATCTTCCTTGCCATAGTGCACCATCTCAGGAGGTTCAGTTATGAGTGGAGATAATGTTACATGCAATAAATCAAAACATATCAACATTTAATATCCAGAGCATAGGATATCCAGAGCACAATAATAAGCAAGACCAGTATCTGCATCTGTATCCATTAGTGCTCCAAATACCAGTATATGTATCTACATTCAGATTTAAACCTGAATTCAAATGGGCTAAACAGGAAGGGAGTTTCTTTTTTTATTTTAGTTTTATTTTTTAAATTAAGGTTCAAGGTTCTTTATTTGTCACATACATATTATATACATGTGATGTAATGTAGTGAAATGTTTTTCCTTAGTTCCTCATCCCACAGTGCGACAACGAACAGAACCAACAACAAACTAAGGATATACAAACACATAATAAAAATAGAATATAATAAAGCACAGTAGACATAAATAAATAGTGGTAGACTGTAGAGAATGTCATGTGAATAAAATAGAGTATGTAGGGAAAATATGCAAATATACAGAGTTGTACAATGCTCACCCTCTCGACTGTGGCCCCGTTGATCAGTCAGGGGGCTGTAGCTCCTCATCTGCTTCCTCCTGTAATCAGTAATCATCTCCTTAGTCTTGGTGTCATTCAGGGAGAGATTGTTAATGCAACACTATGTGGAGAGGATGTACACATCCTCTAAGTAGGCCTTCTCATTGTTGTTAGTGATGAGGCCTGCCAGCACTGTGTCATCAGCAAACTTCAACAACTTGCCCTGGGGGGGTTTCCTATGCTGAGGGTGAGCATGGAGTAGGTGTGGTTTCCCATCCTGACCATCTGGGAACAGCCAGTCAGGAAGTCTAGGATCCAGTGGCAGGTGAAGGAGTTCAGCCCCAGGTTCTGGAGATTTGTGAGACCAGGTTCTGAACTTGTACAGGAGCTTGTTTGCCTCCAGTCAGGTACCCCATAATGGAGATAACAAAAGAGATAAGAAAAGTGGAGTGACATGACTTTAGTAAAAAAATAAAAAATAAAAATAAAAAAATCAGGTTAATTGCCTTTTGATGTCTTTGAAAATTTACCAAAGTGACCAACCTTTAGTTTTGCCATAGTGTTTACAGACAAGGTCTTGTCCTGAACTTGAACAGGAGCTTCTGTGCCTCAAGTCAGGTACCCCATAATGGAGTTTTTTAGCATTATTGAGTGGCATATATTTTCTACAAAGTTCAAATGTAATTTACCAGACTGACTAACCTTTAGTTTGTCCTGAGTTTCTAAAGGCATTTGTTTGCCTCAAGAAAGTTATCCCATGACTGATGTAGCAAGAGAGGTAAGACAAGACACAATGATTTAACACAGTGGAATGACGAGACATTTTTATTAAAGGTTCAAGCGAATAGCCTTTAGATTTCCTTGAACAGAGTGACTAACCTTTATTTTTGCAGCTGGTTTTGCTGTAGTCTTCATCACCGAGTCCTGAACTTGTACAGGAGCTTGTTTGCCTCCAGTCAGGTGCCCCATGATTGAAGTTGCAAGAGAGATAAAACAAAACTGTTCAACATGGCTTTTGTGAGGAAAATTCAAGTGTCTATCCTGTAAATTCCTTGTCCTTTAAAGGAGTGTCTAATCTTTAGTTTTGCTGTAGTGTTTACCACCAAGGTAGAGACCGGAACTTCCACAGGAGGAGGGCCAGTTAGTTTATTTATGTGAGTATGGCGCTAGAGGACGTCATAAAATTCAAGACCTGTGGAACCCTGTGGTGTATCAGGTTGTGAAGGCACCCATGATGGGTGGTGTATTATACACCATTGCGCCAGTGGATGACATGGGCAAAGTTAGGTGCATTCATCGCTCTGCCTTGAAGACCTGGATCTGGAAGGATAGTCCGGCTCCCACCTCGACACATCCCCCTGTTTTTGGGGAAGAGGTGCAGTCAGTAAAAGTATCAGAGGATGTTGATCTGCTGATGTTGGTACCGGAGACCCCTCCGGTAAGTAGGGGGCTAGCCCCGCAGGTTCCTGTTTCTCAGGGCCCTGTTCCGTCACAGAGTAAGCCGGTAAGTGTTGATGAGGGGGCCACAGTCTCTGGGGGCCTTGGGGTTCCTGGTCTTGTATTTTGTGTACCATCAGAGCATGATAGTTATACCCGTTTATTTAAGGACCCTTATTTTGGTGGGCGCATATGTGTCTTGGTGATTCGCAGTTCCTCGCTCCCTGGCATTTTCGGTTCCCATTTCCGTTCAAGTACGTGCAGGCTTTCCGCGCGGTGTACTGAGGTGAACATCTCGAGGCTAATTTATTTATTTATAGTCTTAGAGCGGCGCTGGTGGCGTGTGCATTGTGGCTTATTGGCGCCGGAGATCGTGTTCAGTGATTGCAACATTAGCCGGTGGCTGAACGATATGTATATGTATGTCAAGCCGTGGTACCTGTGAGTAATCATACAATTTCGCGTCTGGTGTTTGTGCAATTCAGTGGTAAGAGTGGGGAGTTGAGCATCTAAATCTTCTCTAAGGCAAATCCCTAGCCGAAGACGCTACATGTGACGCCGCTGCTGTTTTGTTTCACCTGAGTTGTTTTGCTTTATGGCTTTATTTATTGCTTAGTTTTACCTCATTGTTTTGGTTTATTGTTATTCTTTCTTGTTCTACTTATTGTTTTGCTTTGTCTAGTATTGTTCGTTGTGTTAGTGTATGTTCTGTTGCTATTTTTGTTGACTTTAGTTTTGGATGTACTTTTGGTTTGTTTTGCAACCATATGTAGTATGAGAGGCTAATTAGTAAATTAGTGTTTTCAAGCCTCAAACCTGTTCTTTCAGGTTTGTTTCTCCACATAACCACCTTACTATTGGTGGGGTGTATGCTATGCCTTCTTGTCTCCATGCTATAGTGGATATATTTTCCATTTTATTTACTGTTTACTATAATTTTGGTTCCGCTTAGGTGCTGTTAACTGCCTCTTTCATGTGGTGGTGTCAGTGGGCCTGGGTGTTATAGCCACCACACCACGGTGGCTGTAATTTGTTTTTCTTTCTTTATTGCTTAGTGTTTGAGTAATTTTGGGTTAACTGGTGTTTTCTTAGTCTCCAGGAGCCAGTGAGTCTTGGTGTGGAACAGGGGAGGCTAGCTGCATTTATTCGGTGGTGTGTGCTTCACAGCCTGCTCAGTGTGCCAACACAACTTTCTTATGGTGTAGGTAGTGTTTGATTTTGGTGTGACTTGAGGTGGGTTTGGATGACCTCCCGAGCTGTAGCTGGCCTGTCTTGTTCCTGTCAAGCCTGGGCCTGGAGAAGTGCTTAGTTTTAAAATCCTTATTGTGCTTCATGGGAGAGCGATTTTATATTTATGTTAAGTTTTAATGATGCTTAAGTGTTATAATAAAATGTAATTTTTATATTCGTACTCATGTCTCATTCTCATATTCTTTGCCCCGATTGGTAAAACTTGTGTGCCTTTATTTGGGATTATTTCCCTGGTTCTCCCCCAGGGTGGCGTAGTTGGATTTACTAACTTTGGATGAACGAATCCTTCCACTTGGGAATGCCAATTATTTTATATATATATTAGTGCATTAATGTAGTGTTGATTTCTCTCTCTCTCTCAATAAAATCCAAAAAGAATTTTGGCTACAGCCATTTTTGCCTGTTGTTGTTGGATAAATGTGGACTTTATTTTTTTATTTTGATATAACTTAAGTAAGTCATATTAGATCAGTCTCTAACACAAATTATGAGACAGGTATACCTTGATCAAAAATAAAGTTATTTCTGTAGATTTTATACTCATTGTTACTCTAAAATATACATGACTAGAAATATGTTTTGGTGGCTTTCAAAATTTTAGGGGCAGTATGGTTTTTTTTCCTGGTTTTGGAACGGGATGTTCAATACTTGGGTGTCTGCATACTTTTGGCCATATGGTCTATATGATTTGAAGCTGATCAAGCAAGGTTCACATTACTGACTCTTCTTATATGAACATTTTGCATTTTGATAAGCTTCCAGCTTATCAATCTGCTATTTGGCAACCAGAAACATACCCCATTATAATTAATAGTTAAATTGCCATGTTTTTAATGTCAATAACAGCAGAAATGAGCATTAAAAAAACTCTACATAGTGCTTAAAGTAACTTTGTGATTCACCAATGTGGTGTTCATAATATTTAATTCCAGGTAGAGTTAAAAACATACTATTTATCAATTCTGACAAGTGTAGGTTTAGGTAAGTATTTACAGTATCTCACAAAAGTGAGTACACCCCTCACATTTTTGTAAATATTTAATTATATATTTTCATGTGACAACACTGAAGAAATGACACTTTGCTACAATGTAAAGTAGTGAGTGTACAGCTTGTGT
>JANDJT010000131.1:2818089-2833062 GCA_024331685.1 Stegophilus panzeri | reverse complement strand
AAATTATGGGGTTTTCATATACACCAAATTCTTATTAAAATGGTCCTACAAGTGAAATATGCACAAATCCTTCCATATCCAGCTTGATAAATGAGGTCCAGAGGCTGGTGTAAAGCTTATGCTCATGGTGTATTCATATCTCAAAGAACAGCTTGATATATGGTAATTAAAAAAGCCATTACTGACAGTGCAACATTACCTGAATGAACATCATTCCCATTAATCAAAAAAAAGTTAAACATATGTGATGATACCAGTGGATCTGGTAGACCAAGCACTATGTTTGGATTTCACACATGAAACAGTGTTGCTACACATGAAAATGTGCCAGGGGTCTAACAGGCACTGTGGGATGTAATCAGAGTCACCGACTGGAGTCCAAAAATGATTCAGGGTCAGGTTACACAGCTGCTGAAGTCAATTTTCTAGACTCCCAATTCATATGCAAATTACCTGAGTGCAGGTCACAGCTTTAAAGTTGCCATAATTTTCTACAGTAGAAAAATTGCTCAAGCTGGTATCACAGAATAAAAATGGGCTTTAGTCCAAGTACAGAATTGTGTGCAATTGTGCCCTGCATGCACGTTTCGTGTTATATCTAAGGTCTGAATACAGATGTGTTCAATTTCGCTATTAAATCCTTACTACATGCACATAAGTCAACTCTGAATCTGTTTCAGTCAAGTGGATATAAAATGTGAAAAATCATTAAACATCAATGCTGTATTCTGTCTCAGTGTTGTTTAATTGTCAGCAGTCAAAGCCTGGAATCCATTTGAAACTAAGTAATTATGTCACACTCCTACAGCCTCTTATACCTAACCCAATAGTGATATCTGTCTGTGTTTTTTTTTACATGTATATGTTTGTTTACAGTATATGTCCAAGAATTGTTATAGATCTTTCTGTGCATTCACAATCGCTGGTCATTTCAGAAACAGGCACTGACCTTTAAGACCCCTAAGCATAAAAGCAAAACAAAAGAGACATGTGAGAGGTTGCCTTTGTGGATTTAAAAGTTCAGGGCTTTAAAGAAAATGGAGAATTGCGCTTCTCAGAGACACTGCTAATGATAAGTCAATGTTCTTCTTTCCTTTCACATCCTCTAAAAGGTCAACCGCATCATTTGAGGTTCATCATTTGAAGTTTCACAAGTTCTGTAGATGCTCCCAACTGTCTATGGTATGTCACTAGAAAAGGTCACTCTTTGAACAACGTGTTGAAATATTAACTCAAATAAGACAATAAGTATAGGATATGTCAGCTTTTCAAACATAAAAATAATACATAATGTACTAACAATTAAAAGTTACAGCAGACATGGCAGAGCTAATGAACTTGAAATTCCCATTCCCACAGCTTTCTGTTCCATTCTGATGGTCAAATAACAACTAGTATAAATCTGTACCGAGGTTTATATAATAGAAAATCTCTTCCTGAGTGACATTCAATAGATGCTAAGTGATTAGAAGTTCAGAGGTATGCTAAAGAGCCCATGAAATGGCTTCAGAGCCATGCCATCATTCTGTACATTGATGTATTTTCTTTTGAAAAGGAAGTTACGGGATAGTGTGTCAATGGGCTTGATTGAATTCCACAACAGCCAATAGCATTTGATATACACCACATTTTCTGCCAAATCTAAACAGAGTCAACAGTGGCTTAGCAAACCAGATAATGAATGTATTCATGCTGTGTATTCTCACTGCCAATTTGCCCACTGTAACTTTTACCCAGATAGCAAAATTACTGTGGCCAGATCTGGCACACACCTGACACTTTCATCCGGCCCACATACTGCATGGAATGATGGCACTTGGGCAGTCCACTCTTGTTTGCCGGATCTGGGTCACAAGCAAGCCATAGCAATGCCGCACCTAAGCCACGTACAAACCAAATAATCTGGGCCACAGTTTGTTTTTATTCTGGCCCACATTCCGTTTGCGCATTGGAATTATGGCACTTTGACAGTCCGGTCATGTTTACCTGATCTCAGCCACAAGTAGGTCGAGGCATGGCCACATGTCAGCCAAGAACGAACCAAATAAAACATATCTGTACCTTATCTGGACCCCGGGGTGGACTTTACCATTAGGCAAAGGTTGGCAATTGCCTTGGGCCCCGAGCTACCAAGTGCCCCCAAAACGCTGCATAAACTTATGGTTAAGAAAGGGAAAGTTCTACTTTTCGCTAATTAATTATGTTTTTCTAAAAATCCATATGCTAAAATGCCATCAGAATGCTTAATTTATGAGTGTAAAGTTTTTTTTTTTATCAAAGCCTGTGGATTGTTTTAATTAACAGATTTTGCATTTTGGCATGAAAGCAAATTGTAGCTCTGCAGGCGCTGACTGCTCTAGCATTACAGCCAAAGAACAGCAAGGCTGGGACAGACAGCAGGGTTCATTCTCTCTCTCTCTCTCACACGCAACAGGGTTCATTCTGTCTCTCTCCAAATGAAACTGAACTCTGCACACATAATCATATGTGAGTTTAATGTCACATGATGATAGTATGCCATTCAGATGTGGATTCTTGTTCAGTGCTACGTTAAGTAAATATGTTTAAATATGGCCATAATTCAGAAAAAAGAAGAACATTTTAATAACCTGCTGTCCTACTGTACCATACAGTGACTTATTATTTGCGCTTGGTTAGTGGTTGTAGTGACTTATTTATGACTATAGGCCTAATATCAAGATTAATTTCATAATATTAATATTAGAAAATTAAATACATGATTACTATTATTATTATTATTATTATTATTATTATGATTATTATTATTATTACTATTATTATTATTATTATAGTAGTAGAAGTAAAAGTAATAGTAGTTGTAGTAGTAGTGGTCTATTACTAGGGGGTATAATTATTAGATGTGGATTCATATTAGTGCTTAAAAATAAAGTTTCAGTCCTGATTCAGGAGTTGTATAACGGTGCAGCTCTCCTACACTGCACCCAGATGATGCCCCCTGACTAGCTAACATGCTGTCTTGATTGTTTTATATTCTTTGTCACACTGTTCTTCTGTTTCTGTTTGCCTATTTTACAAATATAACTTGATAGCTATTCAGTGCTACTTCAAATAAATATGTTTAAATAGCATTTATGTTTCTGTATTGTGTTATATTTTTATTCTAGTAACTGGTGTTAAAAATTGGTCTAACCATCAATGAGCCGGTGTGTTATGATGTGGCATGTTGTTGGCCGGGTGTGGTGGTCCGTTCTGGGCCAGAAAGTCCAGGGCCACTCTGGTCCTAATTCACCCATGATTATTGCTATTAATGCTAAATAACGTATGCTGAAAATGTAAATATCAATGTTAAAGGCTCACATCCTGGTTAGCCAATGCTGACTGTGCTGTACATTTGCAAAAACTGGTCAAAATTTAGTGTAATATATTTGGGCCATATTTGCTATGTCATATGTGGGCCACTTTAGGCTCACACCCACATTAGCTAGTGCTTACTGTGCTTTATCTTTTCCAAAACTGGCCCAGATATGTTTTAAGATAACTGGGCCACATTTGCTGCAACAAATGTGGGCCACTTTTGGTTTACACCCAGATTAGCCTAATTTTTGCCGAAGGTGGCCCACATTTGTTTTGTGATATTTGGGCCATATTCACTATTTACCACATGGGTCACATCCAGATTACACATTGCAGTGAGCACCGCATTTTTGCCTAAAAAGGCCCACTTGTGATTTGGGATATGTGGGCCATATTTGCTATTTTACATGTGGGGCACTTCAGGCGCATATCCATTTTGTCCAGGCCAAAAGAAGGCCAGCAGTGCTGCATCCAGATGTTATCTGGGTAGGTACTTGGGTTTCTAGAGCAGAACTTACCAACCACTGCACCTTGAATTGATGCTGGGTTCTGGGTCATTTGCAGGGGTACAAAATACATGAGTAACTGTACTTTGTTAACACACTTACGTATTATTTTGCCATATTTATACTTTATGTGAGTATTATTGAAAGTGAATACTCTTACTTCCAAAAACAAAAACCCTTGCATTTTTATTCAGACCTTCAAAGTACTCATTACAAATCTCAAATGTCTGTTTTTCTCTTATCCACCCAATGCCTGTATCCTATATATATCAAGCAAATGGACTCAGTTTAGCATACAATTAAGTTGATCAATTTAGAAAAAACAAAAAACAAAACATACCAATTCGTCATCAGCTGAGAGCTCATGTTACACAATGTAGTTACCACTGTAGCTATCTGTGTGCATCTAAAGATGTATAAACCACCAGATTTCTGTATTGATCTTGAGGATTAGTGCCCCTGGCCCTACCTCAGTAAAATACTTCAATATTCTGAAAAAGCAAAGATGGAAATGGGGGACTCCTGAATCGTGCAGAGAAGCATTCACAATGTCATCTGGAAATCAAATCCTGATGATGCCACAGCCATCCAAGAGTTCAAGATAGCAAAATTGGCCATGTTCTCAGGGAGGTAGGGAGGCATAATCTCTCTCCCCTATCATTGTGGCGACATTAGACAATCATGGGCATCTGTGAATTCATGCATGCAGCAGGAAGTAGATAGTGCTTTCCTCTGATGCAGTTTGCTGGCTTAGATAAGGCCACCTAGTGGGTAGCTATTGTGTGTCAGGGGAGAGCAGCCTGATGGGTGGGAGTTGGCCATGATTAAATTAAGGGAAAAATTGGTGGGGGTACCTGAAATTAAGTGTCTTTTTTCTTCCCTAGAAGGCATGAAATCAGTTTAATTTGAGAATGCACTTCATTGGTAAGTTTCAGTAATTTGCTAATATCAACTTGCTATATTTAACAGGCTATATTTATGTAATTAGGGTTGATTTTTTTTTTTTTTTGCTAATGCCAGGTTAGATTAGCATGATTTGCCAAAAGTCAAATTCTAGACAATTGTAAATGTTGTTCATTTACATAATATTTTACTTCAGATTAATTCATTATCAAACTACATAGCATATAACCAACAAACTTAAAGAAATTGAATGTTTTCAAGCAAAATAGCATAGCAGCTTTAAAATTAATATTATCTTCTAACAGTTTCAGATAAGCAATAAAATGTACTTTTCACATAACATTAACTTAATTTCATCATAAACATGTACTTTTTATGCTTTAATACTTGAGTGCAGTTAAACAGTTTTACTTTCACTTGAGTACACTTGTATGAATACCTCTATTTTTAATTGAGTATGACTTTTAAGTTTACTCAGTTTAATTGAGTAAGAGTTTAAGACACATTATCTATACTTTTACATAAGTATAATTTCTCAGTACATTTTCCACCCCTGGTTGTTTCTTACCATCCTTCTCCCTAGAGGTACAGCTGATGCAGCTATTTGACACAAGGCAGTAAAGTAAAACTTGGAACTTACACTGCAAAATTTTTATTTTCACTAGAGAATGGTACTATGATTAACAGGACAGCTAACAGCAAATATAAGGTGTAGATACAAAGGCCTCTGATTTAAGTGTTTATATTTAAGAGAAAATATGAATATGTTCCCTAGACAAACCTAATCTCTTTATCCTACTTTTTTCCTCACTTAAGAGTCAAAAAGAACCTCTGGCACTAACTTCTTTCAATGTAAGCTTTAATTCAGGTCATAATTTATGAGGCTGTCATCCATTATGCCAGCTGAGTGTGTCTTACTTTATTGAGAGCTTATCAGCTGCTGTTTTTCTCAGTTTGGACGATGCCTCATGGCATCTCTTCCTACTGAATCCACTGAGGGAAAAAAAAGCTTGTGAGATAACCAGTAATGGCTAGTGGGTATCTGTAGATTTCAGACAGCTTCCACACACTACTAAACATATGCCTCTCTATGAAATGTCCACTCTCTGAACAGAACCATTTATTATAGTGAAATACTCACACACACACATATATGCACACATGCATACACGCACACACACTGCAGTGTTTGTTTTTTCAACCTAATCTACATCCACTGTGTCCGTAGTGTATGTGCAATTACCAATAACCTTTTCCTGTGCTGTGAAAATAACAACTTACTAAATTTGTTTTCCTCAGATTCAGTAATAAATGAAGTCTAACGGCAGTGTTTAAATTCTGTCAGTTACTGTAAGAAGGCATGAATATACTGTATATGAATTATGCAAATATATATGAATATGAATTAAAAATGATAACCAACCCTAAGACAAGGACTTACCTAAGCTGTTGTATCCACTTTGGAGCATATAGTAAAAATAATAAATAATGGTTATGCTTTCTATAATGTTGTGCGGTATCTAGTGTTGACATTCTGGACATTTTTGTCCAAGGTAATGAGACATGTGTGACAGATGTGGTAGACAGGGGTTAGCTTGAACAATAACAATACATACTTGATGAATATATGAAATATTCCTAGTTATTTTTAGGAGCTTTTCTTTCCGCAAGTAGAAGCACAAAGGTTTTCTGAATGTAAATGCTAAAAATGACTGGTCTTCTTTAATTGAAGACTGTGGATATGGATAAACATGATTTGAAGAATTTGCATTTGAAGAACACACAGGATGAAGTTGGAATCTTATAAACAAATGTGCCTGTTAATGTGTGTGCTAATTTGATAGATATTGTATATTTTATAACAACAACAACAACAACAACAACAATAATAATAATAATAATAATGTTTTAATTTTGTTTTTATTACTTTTGTAATTTACCAACCTTGTAAGTGGGTTAAATAAAATGTATTCAAACTTAAGTCAAGAACAGACAAAAGCCATGACAATTCTAAAAGATTTAGGGTATATGCAGATCCAGACAAAAAAAAGGTACAATACACACACTCAGTCTTTCTCCGGTTTAGAAAAGTAAGGTTTATTTACAGAGTGACACTTCCACTGAGGAAAATAGATGTTGAACTAAAAGCTAATTCTGGTTTATCTGATCCAGTATAGCTGAGTTAATGATACTGGGAATTAAGTCATGTGACAAGTTGTAGCCTGAATTGCTCCATACACAAGAGTCAATCACAGGCTCAGAGGATGTCCATAAACTGTCATCAATAATGGAGCACGTTCCCACATGCTTAATGGAAACTGATTAGTAGATCTAACTGTGAGAGCAGCTGAGTAGTAAGAGTTTTATTTCCTCCTCTTGCACCAGCCCATTTTGCATTCCATTTTTTTTCTCAACAGTGTTGAGCAGAGGAAATGAGACACCTCTGAAGATACTCTCTCAGGAAAGCTTAGAAGAGCTTCAAGCATTTCCTAATGCCTGTTATACAAGGAAATGGAAATGTAATAATCTTGATATTTATGTAATGAATCAAGGAAATCTTCTTTGCTCTAATTAGATGATCAGGACTATCTTACTCACTGCGACTGGATAGTTATTGGCTGAATTGTAATCCTTATCAGCAGAATATTGCATGTTTTTTTCAAATAATTTTTTCTCTTTTTTTCTGCGTGAGGAAAAGTTATTTAATAAGAAATTTTGGTAACACTGAATAGTCAACTTTAAATACCCAATCTATAAACTGTCATGAATCCTATCAACTGATCTTTCAACAATATATCATAAAAGGTATCAACATCAACAGTCCCCATTAACTGAATTTGAATTTGTGATAGAACTGGGGAGGCATTGAGAGTACAGACAATGTACTAAAAATCAACAACCATAAACTGGCTACCCAAATATAGTGGCAGAAAATGGACAAATAGGGGTCGTCACCTGCCAGACTGTGGCCTGTATGTGGACCCAGCAAAATATTTTCACAAAACAAAAAATATGTAGACCCAATTAACACATGAAAAATAAACATTTTGAAACATCATTTAACATAATAAATTGTTTTTAAAAAGGTTGCTAGCAAAAGCAGAATTTTAAAGATTGAGAAATGCATTTGTTTATATCTCCAGAGTCCATGGAGCTGGTCAAAAGTAACAAAGCACCAGTGAGAAACATAACATAGCCACTTCAAACTGATGTCTTAATTATAGCCATGTGTTATGAACTAACCATTAATGGTTAACCATTAAAAGTGTTGTTGCCATTCAGTTATGTTAGGTGCCTCTCCAGAACTTTATAAGCCAAGTTAGACCTTCTCAAGATTTAGTTGAATACCCCAGCTCTACTAAGCATCCATCCATCTTTTGTAATATTTATTAGGATAAATAAATAGTTGGGTTGCAGGGGAGCCTGGAGGGTTACAGGGGAGCCTGGAGCCTATCCCAAGGAGGTCAGGGCACAGGGCGGGGCCAACCCATCGCAGGGCACAATCGCACACTACGGACAATTTGGAAATTCCAGTGAGCCTACAACACATGTTTTTGGACTGGGGGAGGAAACCGGAGGATTTGAACCCCCATCCCCAGAAGTGAGAGGCAAATGTGCAAATCATTAAACCACCATCACCCCGTCTGCTAAACTTCATTGTTGAACATCAAACATTGTTGATAGACTGGTCAATGACAGTTACATGACTGGTTGTTGACAGGATATAGAGTATATCAAAAAATATAAAAAATTTATTTTACTTCCTCTACAAGTCCAGATGACTCACTGTAAACCCTAAGCATTACGTAAAATGTGTTTTGGACTCATAAATCAAAAATCTAAGTTTGTATAACTTATTAAATTACAAAATACATAAGATTTCAAGTGTTATGAACTCAAAATCCTTATTTATTAAAATAGATCACTCAGATCTTTCTTCGATGTGATTGGCCATGCAAAGAGTTCTGCCTGGCAACAAGTGAACTAATGCACTAAGTGGTAGATAACTGCAAAAGGTGGTCCTCTTCGTCTCATCTGTTACTGCAACTGGCGTAGTGAAATTCAAGAGTTCATCATGAGTGGGAGAGACGACTCTGTGTGTGTTTACAAAGAAATGGCAATCAAGTAGAGGCTGTTTTGTATTGTAAAGTTACTTTTTGCTAAAAAGTGTTAATTAGTTAAGCACATAGGTTCCCTGGTAGACTAGTGGCTAGCATGTGGTGCTATCCTGTGGTGCTCTCACCACCACAACCCGAGTTTGATTCCCATTCAGTAAATTATAAAGTAAACTATATGAGCACCAAGTTAAGTGAACTTAAATATGCAAGTTTTAGGAGACCCCATTACTCAATTAAACTGAGGGAACAAATTTATTAAATCAATTGAGTCAACTTGTTAGGATTTTCAGTGTACCTCAAACTAACAAAGACCTCTATGAGTTCTATTACTAATACTGTAACAAATTTGCAAACAAGATGATGACTGCAATCAGCAACGTGACTCACTTTGTCAATAAATGCCTTGATA
This sequence comes from Stegophilus panzeri, assembly GCA_024331685.1. Taxonomy (NCBI): domain Eukaryota; kingdom Metazoa; phylum Chordata; class Actinopteri; order Siluriformes; family Trichomycteridae; genus Stegophilus; species Stegophilus panzeri. Next base: position 2,823,790 of record JANDJT010000131.1, on the reverse strand, counting down.
CAAACCAAATGCTAATTATTTAATAATGAGAAGTGTAATTTCATCCTGAGCATCAGACATCTTATTAGTCACTCATAGAAACTAGTCAGCTGTAAAATGTCAAATACATTGTAATGTGAAGAATGTGATTTATTTTATGTATCAGTGAACCATCACCGAAACCATTGCTGAGAGATTCTTTCATAATTCCTACCTGATGCTAAGGTTAAGAATGCAAAATGGTGATATTATATTACTTAATTACTGACAGGATTATTGATCTCAATTTTCCAAACAGAAAGCCCATCGAAACCCACTGAAGCCCATATGTTCAGAATCATTAAGTCATATTAAATTATCATTTGTTTGCTATCTTTATTCAATCTCTCAGCCATTCATGAAAATTAATTATGGTACCTAGCTGGAAATTACTTTACCCTAATTATACTAAAGTAACACTGCCATAAATCATCTTATATTTCTCATATCAGTGAATGCTAAATCTTTAACTTTTATGTCTTTAAGGACAAATGAGACAAATTAACTCTAAATCTGAACAGCTATTATAAATTAATAATAATTGTCCTTCATTGGAGCATAATGGTGCACATTGGCTAAAATACTGGTAAAGTATATTTAGGCATGCTAGCTTGAGGTTTTATCTCCATCAAATGTAACAGACTTTTCAAGAGACAAGCTGATTTAAAACTGTAGAAAATCATCAATCATTTGAAAATAAAGTTGGTATAGTCTCCATTTTTGCAGATTGTTGTCATTGTTTTGTGTCTGTATATACTTCAGCTTGCTAACTTTAAGTAATATGAATTTACTTTGACTAAATTTGAGACTATGCAGACAACCAATTGTAAAATGCACCATATGTGACATTTGTTTTACATTATATATACAGGTAGTCCAATTATTCATTTAATTATTTTATGTTAAAATATTTGATGCCTAGACCACTAAAATTTCTAAAAATCTAAATAAAATGTCTAAATATTTAAGTAAAAATCTACTTAGATAATTCTTGTATTAGTTTTCTCTATTCTGATTGGACAGTTAGATCACATGATACAGCCAACAAATCCAGGAAGTTTGCATAGAGAGATGTTGTACATTTGACTGGATTCAGTAAAAGCAGCTGCTGAAAGTCAGTCCTTCTCCAACCTACTTGTTGGCTAGTGTCAAGAGTGAGCATGTCAAGAGTGATATAACCACATTCTATCAAGTCCATTACTTACAATCACTGGCCACTTTATTATGAACACCTGTACAGATCGAGCTTCAATTAATGTTTTCATCAAACATACAATCTAGCATAAAAACCAAAAACATCCGGTGAGCAGCAGTTCAGCAGACACAAATTGTACAGTTGAAGACTGGAAGAAGGCGATGTTTTTCCAATCTCATATTCCTGGTTTTGGCTGACAGAAGTGGAACCCAGTGTGGTCTTCTGCTGTTGTAACTAGAGATGCACCGATACTAAATTTCTCAGCCGATACCGAACCGATAATTCAGAGTGATATCGCCTGATGCCGATACCGATAGTTTGATGGTTCTGCCTTTTATACCTTCTTTGAAATTAATAATAATTTATTCCACAATTCTGAAGGAAATGCAAATAAAAACTTTATTCTCACAATTTCAACGTGTTGTTTCACAGTAACTGGTCTCATAAACAGAAGACACATTACTCAAATTAACATTAACACATTAACTCAATTCTGAGGATTAAATTAAGATTTCTAAACTTAATGAATGTTATTAATTCATATTAACATTGACTGAATTCTAAAAAAAAACCCCTCCTTTTAGGCTCATATTCACTCACCACAAACAAAAGCATTTCTACTATATAATATAAACTTTTTTTGATGATATTAACTCATTAACATTAACTGGATATGAAATATACTACTCTACAAAATATATTTTTCTGTGCAATATATACCTTTTTGGTCAACTCATCTCCATTTAAATTTTTCAACAGTGTGCTGGCGCTTTAATTCACCGAGAGCAGCTCGAACAGCGCGGCAAAAATAAATTAGACTCGACGCCAAAACTCCCGTCCGGTGTAACAGCACTCATTCATTAACATGCAGTGCAGAGGTTACAAACTGCAGTTTAGTTGTCATTGTCATACAATTCAAAGTAATTCCACACAAGAGATATCTTCTTTACACACAGCATGAATTCAATGTGTTTTCCTGCCCTCTTTTGATTGACAGGATATAATCGGCCCTGATCATTGGATGTTTTTAAACTATCGGCCGATGACCGATAACGTGAAAAATTGCCTTTATAGGCCAATACCTCTAATCTCTAGTGATCTCTAGTTGTAACCCATCTGCCTCGTCCTTAGGTTTGATGTGTTGTGCATTCTGAGATGATTTTGCTCACCAGAGTGCTTACTTGTGTCACCAGTCTGACCATTGTCCTCTGACCTTTCTCATCAAAAAGGTGTTTCAATTTGCAGAATTGGTGCTCAGTAGATTTTTTTTTTTGGTTTTGCCCCATTTTCAAGAGACTCTCATGTGTGAAAATTCCAGGAGATCAGCAGTCTCTGAAATACTCAAACCAGCCAGTCTGGCAATAATAAACATGCCACAGTCAAAGTCACTGAGATCATATTTTCCCCCACTCTTATGTTTGATGTGAACCTTAACTGAAGCTCTTGACCTGTATCTGCATGATTTTATGCACTGTGCTGATGCTACATGACTGGGTCATTGGATACTTGTATGAATGAGTAGGGGTACAGGTGTTTCTAATACAGTGGCGAATGAGTGTACATAATTATATATCAGTCTAGAAATCAGAGCAAAATTAAGTATTCTGTTGTTTTTTATAGTTCTAAATAAATTTACATTAGGTACAAAATTCATGTGAGTGTCCATAATCCAAAAAACTGAGAAACTGTTTTGGAAGGTACAGAAGTTTGAGACTGTGCATTGCCATAGTAAGGCTTCAAGCATTAATCTGCATATTGGACTACTCTCTTCCCACCTCAGCTTCAAAAATAAATAAGGTGATGAATACACAATAACAGTTTCATCCACTAATTCAGCACTGTCATTTTTCATGTAGTCCTTTGAAGCACATAGGACTATATTTAAAATCTCTACAGACTCAGCTCTCCTCTAAGAGGATTTCATTGGCTTTATGTATAATGTATAACATGGCCGCAACACCTAGGTGCACAGGAGGAAGGAGAGTTTAGAAATGTAAGGAAGACTGATTCTCCAACATGGCTTTGCATGATCGAAAATTATTTTTGTCCTTATTTTCTGCCAAGCTGAGCCACAGGTGTGAAAGGGGTAAAAAGGTGAAAGTGGAAAATGTACTGGAAGAATTTAGTCTTACATTCTTGCCAAACAGGTGACTGCAGCTAATCTGAATAATAAGCCCAAAGCAATTAACAGGAATAATGAGGCATGAAAACACATTTCATGCTGTGATGAAACCAGTGGGATGATTAGGCACCGTGCTTGTGCTCTTGTTTCCGGTCTGGCAGTTGTAGGGATTCACATTGTGGCTGGTGTTGAAAATAACCACCATTTTAAAATGCACTGTGCTTTCACACATAAAAAAGCACATATATTATTCCTGAGCTAGCTCTTTTCCTTCTTTAATAACTTCTATGCCTATACTTTGCCATTAAAACTGCCACCGGCTTCAGTATTCTCTTCTCTTCTTATCAAGTTACTCTGTGAATCTTTCTCCATTCTTTTTGGCATTTGTTTAAACTGAGACAGACCACATATACACCTTCTCAGGTCTTAAAGGTCAAGGCAACACTTTTCTAACTTTTTTATTGTTGTTGATTTTGGCAGTTTGTTACAGAATACTCACACATTTCATTTTTAACATCACATAATTCTAGGTATTTGTAGAATGACTGCAAAATATAGACACATCAAAAACTCCTGGGGGATGCAAACTTTTGTCCTTTGTATAAAAAACTATTGATTTATTCAACTATGCAACAGCACATTGAAAATCACTGTAGATGAAAGCATCTGCTAAAAATTATCCTTTTGAAATGCATGATACTGATACATGTTGTTTAAGCAAAGTGTTGCCTTTGGATTCAAGCCTGGAAGAAAGTCTGAAGGCACAGCTGATGGACATGATGAGAGGGTGCAAAACATTAGCACATTTTTACAGACAAATGTCTTCAAATATCTCTAAATGTAAGTGTTATAGACATAAATGCTTAACTGACTAGAAACATAATTTCTCCTAAACTCTGGAAAAATTATAAAATAATTAAATCAATAAAATAAAACTAATATTGGGTTCTCTTGGGTCTGTCCAAAATAAAATTGTCACGATCTCCCTTGCAGACAGCGCTGCGGCGGGCGACATGCATGGAAAGCCGAAGGGCGTGCGCGTGCACGAGCGAGAGTGCGTGAGCGCACAGCGAGCACACGCTCTTTTATTACGTATGGACTATGGTGACTTTGTTTACTATGGACACATGCATTTGTTTTGGCTTTTGTTTTGTCTCCTCCCAGTTCAGGTATTGGTTGATGTTTGAGGGTCCGTCTTTATTGTTTCCAGCTGTCTGCATTTAAGTTTGATTACGCGAGTTATTTAAACCCCTCGTGTGGCTGTGAACTTCGTGCAGTATTATATATGGTTAACTAGTTAACGGAGTCTAAGTATATGTGTGTGTTAGCTACCTTGATGCTAAGCGGTCATGTTCTCGTGTCTTGTTTTTGTTTCATGCCTCAAATCTAGCTTCAAGTTTAGACCGCGTTTCATGTTTATCGACTTTGTGTTTGTAAATAAAGACTTTACTCTGCACTTGCTTCCGCTCGAGTCCCGTATCGTAACAAAAATTTAACCCTAGATTTAACCCTTGATGACTGTGTATAAACTGACTGTGTTACAAATACTATTTTGTGAAACCAAAGGTGCTGTTAAGGGCTTGAATGCTAAAACAGCCTTTTTTCACTTTTTAACAAAAATAAGAAATATGCAAACCCTATATGATGCTGAGAAACATGTACACTCTTATAACCTCCCGTTTGGACTATTGCAACATGTTGCTGGCATAAGCAGCAACTTATAAAATTCACTGAGGAAGTGTTTCTGCTTGTAGCATTCCTCAGGAGACCTGGGCTTTGGGTTTGAACATATTTACAGTAATAACAAAAAATGTTCACTTTTGCTAAAATCGTATTCTATTTACAACACTTAAAAGGCAACTACGACTACTCACTCACTCACCTTCCATAATGCTTAAACCTGGTCAGGGTTGTGGGGGATCTGGAGCCTATCCTGAGAACACTGGGCCTAAGGTGGGAACACACCCTGGGTGGGATGCCAGTTCATCGCAGGGCACCATGCACACATATTCACATAATCATTCACACCTAGGGGCAATTTATCTTAGCCAATCCACCTACTGTCATTTTTTTGGGGATGAGTTGTGTATGAACTGTTCTTTTCTCAAGGCTTCTGCAATAAATTATTATTATTATTTCAAATTATTAATTATAATTTTTACTAATAATTATTATTTCTCCAATGATAAAATGTCTGGGTTACGCATGTAACCCTGTTCCCTGAGAAGGGCATGAGATGTTGCGTTTAGCATAACACTATAGGGAGCGCCGTCGCGCGCAACAGGCATCTGAAGCTTGTGTAAAATCATACCTATTTATAGGCTTGCCGTGATCAGGTGACGTGGCAATTAAGCGCGTCGTGTGAT
>JANDJT010000131.1:2803889-2817989 GCA_024331685.1 Stegophilus panzeri | reverse complement strand
TCTTGAACCTGTATGTCCGAAGAGTACAGTTCAGATGACGCAGATCTAAAATTGGCCACATACTCCTCTATTTTTTGTGGACCAGGATATAATGGTTGTAAAAATAACCCGCCCTCAGGGAACGGGGTACATGTTCTATGGCCCCTTTGTCCAAGAGGGATCTTACTTCCTGCGCTAACGTCGGGCTTTGGTCTGTGCTGACTATTGTGGTGAGCACACCTCTGAACTGGGGGGGGTCAAGCTCTGAAATGAACCCGGTAACCCTTTTCTACGGTAGACAGAACCCATGGAGACCCATTTTGCATTAGTCTGCACGCTTCCAGACTGTCTTTTCGGGACGTTAACTATTCCACATTCTATTGGAAGGAAAACATCAGATTTTCACTGTGACAGCTCACTGACCAGAGAACACTGAAAAATTGGGACAGCCTTGGCTAGGGGAGGCCCTACAGTAGCACTCAGGGCTAACTGCCCTAACAACCTCATGTCCCCTGATACGTTCCTCTACAGCCCCTCAGGACCATTCCTCTTTGTCTGCTTGGCCTTTATGACCATTCTCAGATCAGGCCTAGTAGCAGGCCACTGCCTGGTTCCCCTGGCTGTCTGCGGGGGTTGGCGGGCTGCCGTACTCGCCTTCTGTGTCTCCCTCGAACTAGCGCTGGCTCGGGCTACACCCGTGGATGCCCGTGTGAACTTGACACAACATGGAAGGAACTGGCTGAATGCCGCCGTATGTCGAGCTCACTCAGCAGGTCTGCTTGGTAGGCCTGCAACACTGTCATTGTCTGCAGTGACCCACAAGCAAGACCCACTACTGCATAGGCCTTGCCCACCAATGCCACGGTGGCCTTACATGGCTTGGATGGCAAAGCCACCCCCCCAAAATTACCTGCTGTCGATGGAGAGAGGTAGCTCGCAAGCGCCTCTTCCACCTTCAGCATAGCTAAATAGCCATGCCATTTATTCCCCACAAAGGCCGAATAATCCGACATCGTCGGGTTATAAATATGGCTTATACATGGTTTTCCCACAGAAGCCTGCTATTTTGTCATGCACTTCTGGACAAAAGGGGAGTTTTCTACAGTGTGAGGGATTCGCTTTCACTGGGGAGAAAAAAGATCATCCAGCCTTAGTAATAACTTTAAGCAGCTCTTTATATGCTGCTCTCAGATTTTAGCACATCGTTCTGGCTCCTCAGAGTCAGAGAGGAATTATAATTTTTTTTTGTGTGTGTGTTTTTCTATAGTGGAAGGAGGAGTCGTGATGCAAGCTCCAAAATCCAGTGGAGACCCGGACTCGGAAGACGGAGCAAGAGATAGAGAAACGCTCGTCTCCAGCTCCACTTCCAGATCCATACGAGATCCCCCGGACCTGAGATGGCTAGCTGCCTCAGCAGCGGCCGGCCCAGATCCGCGAGGCTCTGAAACCCAACTCGCTTTGGCTTCTGAGAAGAGAGCGAGTCGCAAGTGGAGCTGCCTAATGTAGGCGTTACAATGCGCACAGTCAGACCTCTCGAAGGCTGCCGTGCCATGTTCCACACCTAGACACTTCACACTGAAAGTGTGCACTCTTCCCCCGTGAGGAAACGGGAGCAAGGTTTATCACACTTCCTGAATTCTCTCACTCATACTTTTCTCTCTGGCTCATTCTTTTTTTTCTTCTCTTTATTTAAAGGGATAGAAAAGTCCAGAGTTTTTGAGAAAATAGAGAGGAAATGAAGTGTCTTTTTGTTTCTTTACAAACAACCGACATGTAGTCTCGCTGAAGATAATAAGGCTGACGGCGCGGTCCACAGATGCCATATATATATCATGCGACGCGCTTAATTGCCACGTCACCTGATCACGGCAGGCCTATAAATAGGCATGATTTTACACAAGCTTCAGATGCCGGTTGCACGCGAGCGCGCTCCCCATAGTGTTATGCTAAACGCAACGTGGAGATCCATTTGAAAGGGAACTCTGGTACTTAGACAGCTATAGATGAACACATGATGAACACATAAATTGCAAGCATTTTTCTTCTGGATATTTGCTTCACCTTGTTCCCCTGTCTCCTATCCTGGTGTCAATGCATTGATAATGTTTTTAACAGTTGCTTGTACATAATAGCATATCAACAGTATATTTTTACAGTATATAAAAAATGCATTGTTGTAGGGAAATTGTTACTGTTATATCACAGCAAACCAGTGACTACATTTCCCATCCTGCACTGCGGCCTACAAACATGGCCACCATGGACTACACTTCACACACACACACACACACACACACACTCACACACTCACCTTTCTCCGGAATTCTGATCACACAGAGTTGAGTGCTATCACCATACTAAGCAGTTGTACCTTGTTCCTCGTATTGATTAATGGTTTTTGATTTAGTTTCTTTCTCGATTCTTGCCTTGCCTTGTTTATGCCTGTTTGTTGATCGCCTCACCCATTGCCTGTTATGTCGACCATGCTATTGTCTCACGATTTGTATTTATCTGCCTGCCTCTCTCTAATAAACTCTTATCTGCATTTGAATCTGTCCTAACCTTCATTACGTGGAATACTTGACAGTTACTATATAGACAGTACTATTTTACTGTACTATTTAGTACTCTGCTGGTGTGAACAGATAGTATAGAAGACTGAAATTGTATCTAAAATAAACACTACTACAGTTAATACCAATATCATTATTCTCCATCATGGGTCATCCATAACAAAGAATAGTGATTAGTATATATGTTCAAATTGGCCTAAATAATAAGTTTTCTTATGAAATATTGGGTGTGCTTGAGCTCCAAAACACTTACAGAGCTGGAACCCATGGATGCTGGCCAGCTGTAGTCTCTTTACGGAAATTTAAGCTATTTCACAATGCAGCAGCCCATGTCCATAACCGGAAAAGAAATTCTTGCTTTATTAGTCCAGTCTTATTCAAGTGAGTGTGGCTGGCTTTTAAGAGCAACAAAGTCCTGCTTACGACATTTAAAGCTATGAATTGTTTCACTCTGGCATATTTTGCTAATGTCCTGAAGTAGCTTTGCACAACATGAGTCCTTAGTTCAGCTGAGTCAGGCATGCTGTTAATCTCTATACTGTAATTACTTGTATCTTAACTGGTGGAAGAGATTTTTTTATATACTACTTGTAATCTCTGCAAGCTTTTGAAGAGTAAGTTCAAGTTAATATATATACTAGTTAAACTTGAACTAAAAGACTTTAATTATTTTTATTACATATTTAATTTTTTGTAATACTTTTCATAGTTTTATACTACATTTATTAACAATTTAATTTTATTATAAATACAGGTCTTTGGTTAAATATTCACATTTAGCCATTCTTATCTACAGCAAGTGATTTTGATCCAAAATGCAAAAGTGTGACATGAACAAAGATTTTTATAACCTTATTCCATTTTTTTTACTGACTCAGTTAATATCCTCCCCTTCATCTGAGTCCTTGTACTTCAATGCTGATGTGATGTGCAAGGACTCAAATGTCCTTATTCAGCTTTTCACACAATAGAATGTGTGTTAATGCATTTAAACTGCATTTAAAATGTAGAGAAATGAACTCACGGTCTCCATAACATTGCAGAGCTCCCACAGTGAGCTTGGCCTCTGATCCGACTCGATTTGTATCCCCTACAGCCACCTGATTCACAGGTAAGTGGTCCTTATAGACCAGAAACCCCGAGTCCTCTCGCCTGTGAAGATGGAAAATGCTACATTAATGGAAACTGATGACAGCTACCAGGAATGTACTTGAGTTTTGACTCCATTGTTTAATATCGCAAACTCAAACTGCCCCTTTTCACCATTAAAATGATTTTGTATATAACTGTAATTACAGTAGAACAATTTTTGTGACATCTATAATTGTCTAATAGTGTATATCTTTGGAGGCTCCATTTTGTGTATCCACATGACCTTTTAACAGCAGAAATGCAGTAAGTGCAACAACAGAAAATCACAGGGAACAAATATGAATGCATCTATTTGTCACGTTATGGAGGTTGAGACAGATGCAAGCGCAGATTTTAAAGTTTAATGAAGAACTAAACAAAATACAAAAAGACACTAGGACTATGAGGCAAAACACTGGGGCAAAGATTAAACATAAACTAAAGAACAAAACACGGCTACAGAGACAACGGCAAAGAAAGACAAACGTAAGACAAGGAATGCAGTGCAAACAGTGGCTATATACATGAGTGTGTGTTAACAGAAAATTGATTCAGGTGCAGGTGGTCATGTGACTATGATGCAGTGGCTGCTGGGAACTGTAGTTCAGAGTTCCTTCTCTGATACATGACACTATTATAAAACAAACATTCATTCTATGAAGCATTAAACATACAATTTTTTAATATCATCATCCATTATGTACCAGTGAAGCTGTTTAAGACACACCGTATAACTTCTGGCTAATTGCACACATTCATGTGTCCGCCTCTTGCCCACCTATACTGTTCCAAGACATGTTCCTGCTTCAGATTGGATAACTGCGTAAATGAGCTGGGGTACAGATTTTCCTATTAAAGTGGCCGGTGAGTGTATTTTTCTTTTAAAAATATTAGTGGTCATAATAGAAATCTGTCTGTGACCAGTGTATAGTTCCAACCAAATAAAGGCAATATTTTGAATGTTGTTGCACCATTATAAATAAATAACTTTAAACAAAGAACAGTGTTGTAATTGGACCATTAGTGACCTCTAGATCACCTGATGAAATAAGACATGTCCTGCTGATTCCATTTGTCAGGAATGGTAGAGGAGACAGATGCAAGTGCAGGTAAATGTTTATTTACAGTGAGATAGATGAGACACAAAGACTAGGAAACAACAAGGCTAGACAACATGACCATAATACAAGTGAAGAGTGACAACAACTAAAGACTGACAACGACTGCTATACAATATGTGACTTATATAACTGATACTTAGACACCAACATGATTCAGGTGCTTGTGGTCATGGACATTGTGCATGCAGAGAGCATGTGACATGCAATGGCTTATGGGTGTTGTAGTCCAATGCCGTATTTCAGACAAATGTAAAGTTGTAATGCATTGGGTATAATAGAAAATTAAATAGTAACTATGATGCACATTAATTTAATTTTCATTGTCTACTTATAAACCCCAAATGAAGGATGTGAGTAAGGGTTAATGGCATAATTTAACAGTTGGATAGTGTTATTTTCCATGCTTCCACAGTTGGAGTAAGTAATTACTCCCACAGTGGAATCAGTGCATGGGCACTCCTTTGATGCATGATGATAGTTTAAATTCTGACTCTCAGCCTGTGGGACACCAAAACCAACACATTCCTGAGTTTAAAATGTGCACATTAATGTAGCACAGCAGTAAACAATCTTCTCTTCCTGCTGAGCACTCACAACAGTGCACTAGAAATCTAGAAATCGCTGTCTGATATGATAAACACAGTGGGTAATTTTGACCTATATGTAATGGCAGGGATGGCGGCATAATGTTTGCCGTTCAGGTCACAGTGTCCCAATTCAAAATCTAATTGTCTATATTGTTAAGAACAGAGACGAAGGGAAGTATTGCATATTTGCAATTGCATTGGAAAGACACAAAGTCTTTTTTGTCACTGCTCAAACATCTGCACTTATGAAGGGCGAGTTCTCTCCTAGAGGATGTCTTCACATTCTGAATAGTGGCAATGACTTTAGATCTAAAGTTTGCTTTTTTAGCAGGTAAGTATGCTACAGCTCCCAATGTGGGTGAACCACATGGCATTCTTTCTGAGATAGAACTTTCTTTCTCACTTATCCATTGTTTAATTCAGCATACCTTTATTTCCTTGATACTATTAAGTAGCCACTAGTATGTGAGATGCTCTCTCTCCAATGTGGGACGGATCCTGATGCTCCCTCTCCAATGTGGGAAGGATCTGTTTCACTGGAGGAAATGCATACAAGGATGTTTTCTTGGGATGCAAAGAGATTGATGTCTGACTTGCCAAACCAATCCCATATTTTATCCACCACTTGGGAGTGGAGCCTCCTGCATTCTCTCTAAGCGCCACCCCTGGAGAGAAAGGTCTGCCCTCAGAATGTGAGGAACAACAGGTAAAGACTGCTCAGTGTCATAAGGGAGTGGGAAAAAAAAGAAAAAAATAGCCTGAAAAAAAAAGTACCTGAGACCTAACCAGACCATCAACAACTCCAGATTTATGTGGAGTTTCCTTTATACTGGGGACCACTTTCCCTGTACAGTTTATCCCTTGCAGCGATAAAGTGTCTTTTAAAGCGATAAAGTGTCCTTTATCACTACTCTGCAGAATGAAATTCTCCCTATGGGTACATGGGAGAATTTCCCTATGGAGTAGAAAGCAGCCAAAAATCTATGGGTAGTCTCACATTGAGACGATGCAATGCATTTAATCAGTTAATGTGATACCTGAAATACCCGCATTATTACCAGAACTGGCAGGACTACAGTTATCATTAATGCCATTTAACCCACCAACTATAGAAATTCATACAACTATCTGATCTGACAGGTACCCCAACTGATGAGAAAGCATATTTCTAAACCCCCCCTCCCCCCCCTCCCCCCACTAAAGGCCACTTTACATTCAGATTTCGAGCTGTAGGAAAAAAAAGCAGGTATCACTTGCTTTACAAATAAAAGCAAGTATCTATGTCATGCTCATGCTGCATTATAAAAACAATCAGATGGCAATCTATGTGATGCACTGGCATTAAAAGAAATGTATACAAGAAATGTACAATATTGGAGTATTTTTAGTCATTTTTTTAGTTTGAATGTCAGAGATAGTATTTTTTATTTTATTTATATATTTTTTTCAAATCAACATTAACCTATCATTGGCATTTGTGATTCATATGCAATCGAATCCAATGTACAATGGCTTCCCATGTCCCCTCTTAATCCAACCTGGTTTTAGCTACCATGTGAAACCCCATCTTAATTTGGTGACGCACAAAAAAAGGTGAACCACTATGAGATGTGTTAACCAGTGAATTTACTCACCACTGTTTGTGATCAGCATCACAGTTACAGTGGAATTTGGGGTCTGTGCAATTGCGTTCGATTCCACAGGCGCATTTCTTGATTCCTGGTGCCGAACCACCCCAGTAGAAGTGCTTTTCATTACCTCTGCCAACCCACCATGTGTATGGACTTCCATCTGTAAAAAACAAACACACACACACACACCTCAACCACATTTGGTACATTGAATGAAATATGAGTGTATGTAAATAGGCACTGACAGCATTGTGATTCTGCATTAAACAAATCACTAACTAAACATGAGATCATTCACATCCAAAACAGCACATTTGAAAAATAGCTTCACATTCAAGTTGTAGAATTTACACATCCAAAAGCTACATATACAGTATATAATAGAAATAGATCTGACCTTTCACCTTCAATTAGTGACATTGCAGTGAAGGTCACAGGATTGTAATATGAGCTGGCATAGTGTTTTTCGTGGCTTTATGATGGAACTGCACAGGACACTGTTGGTTTTAAGATTAAACTTGTGCAGGATGCCTCATCACACACAGGCACATATAGTTTTCAACAAAAACAACAACAGAAAAGTAAATTCATTGCAGTAGACCCCACTAAATAGCTCCTAGCTTGAATCTGAAGTTAAAAGAGAGTTGTACTCCTGAGTGGTCTGCCCTGTCATCAGACTGAGCGCATGTGAACTTAGTATCTCTAAGGCACATTTGCTGAAGAGAAAATTAAATTTTTTCCTTTCCCATTCTTCCCTTAATTTCCCTTCTCAGTGATTCATTTTAAAGCATATTACTCAGTAGTGCCTCTAAATTATTCAGTAACTACAGTGAAATTAATTCACTTTATTAACGCCAGACATGTTCTTTATGATGCCACAAGAAGTAGTCAGCAGATTTTACAGTGGGCGTATGACTATTCCTTTTAAATTAAAAATGTCCAAAAATGAACAAACATACATTTCTCACTCCACTGAAGATCAGAGAACACACTTCAACTAAACCTCTAATTAAAGATCCTTTTTTAAAATTAATGTTGCTGACTTAGGAAAGGCTATTAAAATCTTTAATAATATCCATCCCATCCATTTTCTGTACAGCTTATCCTACACAGGGTTTATGTAGGATAAGCCTATCCCAGGGAACTCAGGGCACAAGGCAGGGGTCACCCTGGTCAGGGTGCCAACCCATCACAATGCACAATCACACAGTTTGGCAATGCTGATCTTTGTCTTTGGACTGAGGGAGGAAACCAGAATGCCCAGAGGAGACCCATGTGGCACAGGGAGAAAATCAAGCTCTGTGCACACAGGGTGGAGGCGAGATTCAAACCCCTAACCCTGGAGGTGCGAGGCAAACATGCTAAAAATAATATCACTTATAGTAATGAACAAAATGCTGCTTTTACCCTTCTTTTAGACAAATAGAAAATTAAATTTAAGGTTTCTGAAATATTACCATAAAGAAGAATTAATTAAGTATATTTTACTTCATTTAATCTCATTTAGTTCTAAAAGTTGGCTAGAGTTGTACCAGGTTTATTATGGTGAATCCAAGAATCATAGTCATAATCCATAATCCAAACAGTGATAGGTGTAGTTTGATCCTGAGGGACAAATTGTATTTTTGATTATTTTAGATATTTAGTTCATGAGAGATCAAAGAGAAAACACTGAATATTCAATATACAGTATCTCACAAAAGTGAGTACACCCCTCACATTTTTGTAAATATTTGATTATATCTTTTCATGTGACAACACTGAAAAAATTCTATTTAAACTGCAGTAGCTGAAGCTACGTTGTTTATGGAACTGACTTGGGAAAAGGACTTGGACAAGATAACATATGTTTACATTTCACAACCACAATCTGCAATATCAGTAGGATGCAGATATACTCCAATCATTTCCACATCAATTCAAAGCACAGTGTTGATGCTTCTGGCATGTTTCTCATTTTATGTGGCTTGTTTGAGCAGGTGAGAACTCAGCAGTGGCACTTGAGTGTGGACCAAAATAACCAGTCTGAAAGTGTCTGAGTGAGGTGGTATGGGTCCATTTCCAAGCAAACGCTGCCGAGGTTTGCTTGCAGGGAGAAAGTTATTTGACTGTGAACTGACCCAACAGCAGTAGGTGAAACAAACATACATCTGGGTTATGCATGTAACCTTGTTCCCTGAGAAGGGAACGAGACGTTGGATGAAACCCCCAACTTTCAGCCACCACTGAACGGTCTCAAAAGGAATTTGGAATTTTGAAGTCCATTGGAATTTGGGAAAAAGTGGAAGGGCCCACAAGGGCCCACAAGGGACCTATAAATTTCACATGCGTGATCTACAAATAACCTAATTTCTCTAAAGACAAGAGACAAATGAGCTCTTCTATATTCTTATTAGCACGTTCATATATTTCATTATTATACCTTTTTCCACCACCACTGTAACAATTTCCTCTGCATACATGCCACAAGTGATATCCGAAATTCTTTTTATATATTAATAGGTTGCTTAAAAAATTCAAAGGATAGAATGGCACATCTTCATTCAAAAGAGATGATAGAAGAGGCCTGCAGAATTTTATTTATTTATTTATTTTACAAAAATGCAATGAGGAATAGGGTTTCCATTTTCTCTGTAGTGTAGTCTTAAGATGAGGCACTCCCTAAAGCTTATAGCTGTCATCAAAAGCTGTTACAGGAAACAATGCTGTGACTTAAAGGACTCCACCAGGCCATGAATAAACTTTTGCAATATTTCTGTAAAAAAAAAAAAAAAAAGAAGTAACATGATTTATAGGTAATGTATGTCTTTTGAATTGCTATCACTTGAGAAGCCTATGTCCTTCACATGTCAATAAACAGGATTCTTCTTGAGTGGTCTGTAAAGGTGACACTGGCTAAAAAAAAAAAAAAAAAAAAAAGAAAGAAAAAAATTATTATTCAGGGACTATGCCACTGTTACTATGACATCAGCTGTAAAGAGTAACAGGAAGTGACTGAGTGGAAAAATAGTCCTTTAGCCTTGTGGAAAAAACTTACATCTGTTTAGAATTGCAGGGGACTTGATCTCTACCTGAAAGCATTTCTACAAAAAAAAAGGAACGTACCAGTTTTTTCTCGCAGTGGGATAAAACACAGGCCATCTTAGAGAATAAGCCACAAGCATCTGCAACCATTCTGAAAAGGCAGGCCTTATTGTGATGATGTGAGCAGCCCCTTTTTCATGAGCCCCCTTTTTTTTACTCAGCACTTTTTGGAGCTGGAGTCTCATCCACAATTTTATTACAATTCATAAAATGTCCTCTGACAGATAATTTCTCTCCCTAGACATGAAGTGAATGACTAAAAGTTGCCAACTTGTGAATTTCTGGATAAAATCCACAGTGTCTACCATGGATTTAAGTTTCAATTATCAGCTGATGGAATTACTGTTTTGTATCCACTTGTACAATAAACATTGCTTTTGCATAGTTGTCACATCTGTTTAACCATTACTCTGTACATATTTAGTAATATGTACTAAAACATATTAGAATATAACTAGCTAGCATAAAAATAGCAACATGGTCATAGAAGCAGTGATCTCTAATTACGATGATAGATTGGAGGCTAAAATCTAATATCTATCAATAGCTGGACAATTTAACTAATAGGGCTGAGCAATGCAATATATTACAAGGTCTCATTGATGCCATAATAAGAATGATTTGGAGAAAAAAAAATCTAAAGATAGAGAGATACATTCGTGATTTGTAATATTTTAAGTTTTTCCAAGTCTGTAATACTCTACTAGCTTCATGCTGTGCTCCAAAACACAGTATACATCCCATGCAGGAGATGTCTCTGTCTTCACTAGTCTCTGAAATACTCAAACCAGCACGATCAAAGTCACTGAGATCACAGTTTTTCTCCATTCTGATGTTTATTTGGTTTTAGTCAGAGCAATAGCTGGAGCAACACTGTGATAATGTCTGTGAAATAGTGAGCATGTACAGCCACGTGTGTTTGTACTATTCTACCTTGCCCAGAGAGCCCTGGAGTGTGTGCTTCAATGTGGGCTTTCTCAGCATGTCCACAGTGTGTTTTTTGTCTGTGGTGCTGATTTTGATCTGGACCCTGAGCAGCTTCAGACATAGAAGAAACAAATAAAAGGAGAAAATAAGCTTCAGTTTATAAGATGCTGTATTTTATGGTTAATTTATGAGCAATCATTTCTTAAAATGTTCTTTTGTATTGATATTTCTTTTTATTACGATGTTTTGTGAGTTCTGTCTTAATTATCTACTCTATAATTTTATGCAGCACTGAAATGTAGTTATTTTATTCTTTTACATCCATTATTAGATTCTTTGTATACTGCTTAATGACTGTGGAATTTGTGTGACATTTCATTTAAAAAGAAATTAAACACATTTAATTTTGAGTGTTATAGAAGGGTTGATTTTCTTCAACATATTTCTTGTTTTGTGTTGCTTTAAGGCATACAGCTATTGTGTTATGAAATATTTTGCAATATCAAGTGTTTCTGTGAAGTTTTCTTAGTTCACCCCCTTTTTTGTGTTTTTCATTCCACTGTATGCTTTTTTTTATTTTTTAAATTTCAATCATTTTAGCTCTACTAGAAGCAGTTAAAGTTAGAGTTACATAATTTATTTAAGCATTCTTGCATGAAACAAACAAACAAATAAATAATACTGAATATCATACTTAATATAAAAAAGCAAAAGTTTGATTTACTTGTTTTACTTGTGCAATATTTATGTAATTTATGACTTGTAAATTACTAGTAAATTAATTTTACTTAAGAAAGCAAATGCAAATTAGCCAAAATTGTACTAATTATTTTCATCAGTCTACACATGGAGGAGTAACATTTCCACAAACTGCATATCAGGTATGAAGAAGCTACTCGGCTATCCTAAAATTTAACTGATTTAACTGATCAAGTCATTATTAAGAATGTTTTGCTACTCTACAGAAAATATTAAAATATGCAGATTATGGGATGTATGTGGAGAAATCACTAGTTTAGGCCATATTCTGTACACACAACTAAACCATTTCCTATAATTAAAGTCACAATGGCTAACATCATGTAGAATAAAATTATTTAATATCTAGTGAACACAGTTCTACTGAACCACACTAGACAATGGTCTAATCTAGGTTATTAAAAGGACAAGCGCAGGGTAGTTAAAATATGTCCTAGTAACTGTTATTTGTATGTTACCTTTCTAACTTTAGCAATAATTTGTATATGTTGGAACATATAGAAAATATATACAGTATATACTGTATATATATTAGTGCTGTGGTGATTCCCTGTGAACTGTGCACTAAAGACCAGCAACATGTTCCTTTATGAAAGATATGGTTTATTTATTAACAGAGCATTGAGCTCATGTCTGGTCTATCTCTGCTGACTTGTCTAAAGGCAAGATGTTATACTACAGGTATACATTTTAGGTTATAGGCCACATTACACTTATTCCAATGTAAAAAAATTCAGTTTAGAATATCAATAACATATTAGCAACTCCTCTAAAATGTGTTAATTTATGCAAATGTATTATACATTCTGGTACATATCGGACACAAAACAGATTATCAGACTACAGTCTGTTACCAAAAAAACTAACGTTTTTACATTCTTTAATCTATAAAATCACATACAAGAAAAATAGAAAATAAAGGAAAAGCACAAGGCATATACAATATAAAGGTGTGGTTTTTTGTTTTGTTTTGTTTTTGCAGGTATTGCTTCCTCAGGTCATATGCCTGAAAATAATCTGTGGAGTTATAAGTATGACTCAAGCATCTTATTGACTACAAATACTGGAAAGAGGAGAGAGTGTTTTTTTCTCTCTCACCATTAGACTGCTGCTTTTATCCACAGCACAGAATACATAAAAAAAAAATCCATTTTAAGCCTCTGATTCACAGACGTTATTTAGAGATGACACAGTGAAAGCACTGCAGTTAAAATAGATTTTTTTTTCTTTCAAATCAATGTGTCCTTTTGAATTGGTGTTGTGTGAACGAGTGTCAGTTTGCAAGAAGGCTCAATAATTGCAAATAATAGTTTTTTTTAGGACTAAATAAGTGGAACTTATCTTTAAAAAAAAAGAAAAGAAAGAAAAAAGCCAGTCATACACCCAGACCCTATTTCAAACATGCTTTTAAATGTCAGAAAGCATAAATATAAATACATATAAAATAGGGTTTGCTCTTGCATCAGCGAGTGAGTTAATGCAGTAAGATAGCTAGTGAAGTTGTTCTAGCTAGCATGTTACATTCACTGCTTGTAAGTTTTAGTCAAAATAGTTATTTTAGCTAGCTATTTTTTTTTATCTATAGCTGGCTTAAATTGGTAAACTGAAAATCTATGAACACAAATATACTGTAACTGTTAATTTAATGTTAAGATGTAAACAAAGTGTTATGTAGGAATAACAGCTCACACACAACAGTTGGACAAAATTATTAGGTCCCCCCCCTCCTTTTTTTTTTTTTTTTTATCTGGTAAAGCCAATTATGGGACTGACTTTGTTGATAAGAATCCATTTGATGTTGCCTTCAGATTTGGCCAAAATAAGAACCACAACCTATAAGACAGCTGTAATTGTGTTGGCCTATATAGGCAATAGAATTTAGAGTACTCAGATTACTTACCACTCTGCTGCCTCCTGGCACTCACCTGGACTAGTCAAACACCTAACTCAGTATAACTCAAAACATTGCATACCTGCACTTTACAAAGCTTCATCAGTTACTTTTATTATGGAACTGGTTTTTGCTGCTGCTATACTTATTGCTGCTATACTACAAAATAGTTTATAGTTTACAGCCCATGTTCTGTATATATTGTTCTGTTCTGTGTATTAATTGTCCTGCACTTGTTTCATCCTGTTGTGTATTTGCACTTTATGTAGTCTTGCATACTGTTATGTGTTGCACCATGGTCCTGGAGACACACCATTTCATTCCAATGTGTATAAGCTAGCTTTACAGTATCTCACAAAAGTGAGTACACCCCTCACATTTTTGTAAATATTTGATTATATCTTTTCATGTGACAAC
>JANDJT010000131.1:2788652-2800261 GCA_024331685.1 Stegophilus panzeri | reverse complement strand
TCAGATGTACATTACACTAATTTGATGACTGTTACCTTAAAATAAAAAGTAAGGGCAACCATACAACCTTGTATGCATCAATGTGTGAACTGATTCATGGACACAGTCATACTGTATATGAATTTGGACTATGCCATTGTTGGAGTGACTATCTCTCTCAGGACACTACTCTCAAATAAACGCTTTTCATTAGGAAAGTGTCTATAGTGCGTGCCACTCTCACAGAAACAAATGCATTCCTTGACGTTTTCTGGTCCAGCCATGAGCAGATAGTCCACTTCTAGGCCGATATTTCCAGGAAGCATAGCAAGATTATTGCTGTGGCTGCCATTATCATTCCTAACATCCTTAGCAGGTAAGAGAACCACACATGTGAACAGGATGAATCTGATTGGCATGCATAATAATATTTAAATGTTGGGTGGGGTGTTTAGTATTCCGTGAATTTAGCTTCTCAAAAAACATCTGTGGCAGTGGAATGTGTGCTTTAGAGGGTGGCCCAGGAGGGGCACTGAGGGAAACCAGTGGGCATCAGTTATGATCAGTGGTAATGAAAGAATTTCTATTTACATTATTTTAAAGGCCATTGTTGACAAAAAAAGTCTCATTTGACAGATGAGAGGCTACACACATCACATATGAGATGTTTTTGGCATCATGTATAATTCATGAAGAACAAAAATGCACACAAATTCAGACAAACTTTATAGTCGAAGAGTTTAATGGTTAAAACCTTTAAAGTGTAAAACTAAGCAAAGGCACTTCAGTCAAATGCGAACAATAATCAGACATATAGTGAATCAGACATACAGAGTCCAGCAGTTAAAACAGAGCAATTCTTTGGTTTTGTGGTTGCTGGCAAATCGTTTCATGATATTGCACGGTTCAAGAGTTGTCTATTATACAGTCACAGTGCAAGAGGCAAGAGGGCAAGCCCTGGAGAGTGCACTGAGGTCAGCCATGGAAATTTTAGCTGTAAATGGTAAATGGTCTACATTTATACAGCTCTTTTATCCAAAGTGCTTTACACTGTGCTTCATTCACCCATTCACACACAGACTCATCAATGGTAGCAGAGCTGCCATGCAAGGCACAGAGTGATGAGCGCTAACTTGCCATCGGGAGCAACTTGGGATTCAGTGTCTTGCCCAAAGACCCTTCGGTAAGTGGATACATGTGGGCCGGAAATCGAACCGCCAACCCTACGATTAGTGGATAACCCACTCTACCACCTGAGCCACAGCCGCCCCAGCCATTTAGCTGTAAATGGACCTCGAAAGACAGTTAAAAAGCCTGAATTCTGTGGACTCTTTCTCAGGCATGGCAGTTAGCAGCTCCACGGGGCTGTCACATAAAAAAAAAAAAGATAGGCAGTGCTCAGGCGATCAGGCAAGCAGGCTGCAGCAGGTAAGGCAGAAATCAACATCAAAGGCAAAGCAGAGGCTAAACCAGAATAAAAAAAAAACAGTGGAACGGCTTGGTAATAAACATAGACTATGGCAACTGAGCATAATACTTCACAGTGGCTGTGTGTGTGAGAGTCCCTTAAGTATTGTGGTGTGATTGAGTACAGGTGTGTGTGATTAGTCCTCAGGAGAAGGTGATGTGTCTGTGTGTTCCACTGACGTTGTAGTTGTCTTGGACAAGACCATGGCATGTGAGGCCGTCTTGTCAACCTCAGACAGCAACTTGGCTTGGGAGGTCGCCTCATTGACCTCCAGCTAGAGCTCTGCAGGTGAGACCTCCTCATAGGTTTCAGGTGGGAGCTCTGGAGATGAGGTCACCACGCTGACTTCCGGCTGGAGCTCAGCTCTTGCTCCCTTGTGGAACTGTTTATGGGTGCGCCAGCTGCCTTTGAACCATTCCTGGTAGCAGAAATATGATTCATGTATCCCGGGTTTACTGCACGGTGGACACTGTAGGGT
The DNA here is from genome assembly GCA_024331685.1 of Stegophilus panzeri. Taxonomy (NCBI): domain Eukaryota; kingdom Metazoa; phylum Chordata; class Actinopteri; order Siluriformes; family Trichomycteridae; genus Stegophilus; species Stegophilus panzeri. The sequence continues at coordinate 2,798,336 of JANDJT010000131.1, read as the reverse complement.
GCTTCTTTATGGCAACCCTCGGTCTTGCATGCCTGTGTCACCCCTAGTGCCGCTCTGTCAGCCTGGCGCTGAAGCTAAGTGGTGGAGGCCGCTCTGCCGATCCACTCATAAAATGTGTGGAACGGCAGCTCGGGCTTGCTCGTCATGCTGACTCCCCTCAAAAGTTCATCCAGGTTGCAGTTCTGCCCTGGGTTCCTAAACTCCTCTAGAAATAGTTCCGCAAACTGAGTTACATTTGTGAGGGCACTGGACCCTGTGATGGCCAGATGCTCCACCCATTGGTAGGCCGAGCCATAAAGCCGGGACACGATGAACCCGAGCCACTGCCTCTTGTTCGGCTTGGGGTTCACCAGGCTTGAAAAGTACATTTGGCAGTGGAACAGGAACTGCCTTGGGTAGTCTCACAATCCATATTTCGGATCCAGAAGGTCTATGTCAATCCACTGGGGAAACTGGACTGACATGAATGGTGGCCAGACATCCCTATGTATGCTGGCATGACGATCTCCTCGCTCTCCTGCTGCTTCCATGTTGAGGCGAAGTAATCTGTCATGCAAATGAAGGTTAGGACAGATGCTAGTGCAGATAAGAGCTTTAATGAAGATTATAATATCCAGAGGGCAAGGCAAAAGTCAAACAAAGATAGGCAGTGGTCAGGCGATCAGACAAACAGGCTGGATCAGGTAAGGCAGAAATCAACATCAAAGGCAAAGCAGAATCCAAACCAGAATAGACAAAAAAAATGGAACAGCTTGTTAATAAACAGAGACTACAGCAACTGAACGTAATACTTTGCAATGGCTGTGTATGTGAGAGTCTCTTAAATAGTGTGGTGTGATTGAGAACAGGTGCGTGTGATTAGTCCTCAGGAGAAGGTGACGTGTCTGTGTTTCATTGGGAGTTGTAGTTGTCGGCCATGTCTGTAGTTCGTGGTGGATTCTGTGAAATGGAGCTTGTATCGTTTGAAAGCTACTGAAGAGCTCTGTTTAAGAGCTATGCCATGTGTTAGCTATCAGGCCACTGGTCAGTTCACAAGTGCAGATGATTTCTGTTTTGGTAATGGTACTGTTTCACCACGAAAGAAAGTGATCACATGGCCAGCATGCAAATACCAACTTAAGGTGCATACCAACACCTGCTGTGCTGGAGTACAAGAGTTGTGATTGATTGACAATTGTTAAAAGTAATTAAATACAAATTTGGGTGGGGGGGTTATCACCCGGAGTAACTTATCAGATTTTTAGGGGAGCCGGTGATCATATGATGCAGTAAGGGATTTTCATTTAACCTTTAATTGGCTTGATTTAATTGAAGGGTGTTATAGTTATAGCTCTCTGAAAAGCAGAAGGAATATCTCAGATTTCTCTTTTGCATATTCATCACCACTTGCACCCAATTAACCTCCAGCTACTTCACACTTGGAAAGCACCCAAACCTGTTTTATTATCTGTGTAATGGAACTGACTGCCATGGCATCTCACCTTGGTGTATAAGTGTTCAAGACTTCATGTACACATCTGAGTTGAGAAATGTAGGTAACATTACCTATCAAAGGCAGCAATATTGTTTTTAAATTATTACACCCCAATATTAGTACCAAAGCTGATGATGACAGCAATAAGAAATATTTACATAATCAAACTGAACTGCAGAAAAAACTCCTAACAATTAATCCAGAAAAAAAAATATTCCAGAATGTGATTACTCCCTCATAACAGAGGAACTGGTAATTAAAGAGATTTTATTTTACTTTAGTCCAGTGACCTTGGCTCAGCTTTACAGCAGCCCCATAATAATAACTGGTAGTAGAACAGTCAGTTAAGCTATAACATTTTTTAAAAAGCTATATAAAAAATATTCTTGAAATGTTCTAAAAACATCAGCTGTAGTAAATAGTATTAATGTTTCGCATCACAATTTTGTTAGAATGTTTCTCACACAACGTTCCCTGTTAAACAAAAAAAAGGCAAGCCATTTGCTTTTGCAGGAGAGTATTGTAAAAGGTGGTAAAAGGTGGTAAAGAACTGCCTATTTTGGCAGGAGGAGGCCTTTTCATTGAAATGGCTAAACATGTGTACTCAACACTGTTTAAAAAAGGACAGGATGATATGAACTATTTTTAAACCAGTAACATTTTTATTTTCCAAAAGACTTGTGTACCAGTGTTTAAAAGTTAGAAATGTATATGGAAGTGTGCAAACACCCAGAAAGCCAACCTTCAAGATTCTGAAGCTTGTAATCAGAAAAGTATACAAATCTTATCAGATGTGAGGGTGAACTACAGAAAGTATTACGGAAACTTTGGTGGTAAAGTTGCTCTAACTAAAGCAGTGTTGTAGGAATGTTTAAAAATATTATATTATAAAAACATTAACAGAATGCAGTTCCTAGAATGGTAACATTGAGAAGACTTTCTACTAGGGCTGCAACTAACAATTATTTACATAATCGATTAGTTGTCCGATTATGATTATTATTATTATTCTGATTAATCATTTAATCGGATTGGGGGGCAAACTTTCAGTACCATATTTTTGTTTATTTAAAATAAAATCCACAAACTGAGTGTTACAAATATAAACTTCAGACTAAAATTTTACACAACTGTTTGTCCAAAACAGAAAAGAACCCAATACACACACACACACACACACACACACATACCAGAATATATATTATTAATTTGGGACTGTAGTTTAATTCTGTGCTTTTTGTGCATCCATAAAAAATAATGCATAATGTTTACTTTTGATCATAATGTTTTAATTAGACCTTACAGATCTTACTTGCGCTCCCACTGTGTATCACCGCGTCTACACTGCACGTGATCAGCAACGCGGCCTCGTTACTAATAGATCACTTCCGTTATAATAAACAAAAGAAGTTACACTGCAAGCGCGCAAATAAGAGCATATAATGACAATAAACTTAAATTAACTAAACCTTTTAAGCAGCTTGCACCAGTTTCCCCTGCCCCTTGCATACAGTGGAGCATTTTGGATATAAACATAGGTTTGTGCTCGTGCAGAACTGTTTGATCTCCGCAGTGTTTAATATAAAATGCACCCCTGCCTTAGAGGACTTTCTTCCTCAGTCACTTGATGATTTCGCCTCCGTCTGATGGTGACTGAGCTCATGTTGGGAATAAAAGGTAACATTGACAAACAGTAAACTGAAGAAAGTCATTGTCGGTGACACTGGGTATTAGGCTAAAGCTAGTAGCATCGCATTACGTGCGTATGACATCATGCTCCGTCGACTAGGAAGCGGCTTATAATTCTGGTTAGTAAAAAAAACTGCTAGTGTTCCATTTGAGATGATATTACCTTTCTAATATTCACACACTAGACGATAGAGTACATAGTGCATAGTGTAAGTGTATAGTACTTCATTTGGTACACAACTTTAGTATTTACTCTACAAAGCGTGTTTTCGGAACAGAAGTAATGTAATGAGTAAATCTCCCCCGTGCCGTGTGCAGACCAACTAATCGATAATAAGATTCTTTGATAACAATTTTCATAATTGATTATTATAGATTTTATTGATTAGTTGTTGCAGCTCTACTTTCTACTAACCAAAAAATGTTCGCTGGGATATTGGCAACAGAGAATTAATTGGCATTACAAGAGATCGAATCTGAGACCAGCAGTGTGTCACGCTACACTCAGGAACACACACAATTGAAACTCTCCACCTGCAGTCCACTCACTTTCATGAATCTGCCCAGTTGCTCACTCAGCTATTCCTAAACTCTTTCTCTTTCAGTTCTCTCTCTCTCTCTCTCTCTCTCTCTCTCTCTCTCTCATTCTTTCTCTCACTGTTTGTCAATTTAGTTATTGGGATGACTTTATTCTCCATCTTTCCCTTTCTGATTTCTGCCAGTGCACTGAACAGTTGTATTGTTAACCTCTTCTGTGTTGTCCAAAAATGCTGTAAAAATTGAGAGATTACACAAAAATAGCAACTGTTGCTTTAAGTTTGTCATTAAAACAGGGGAAAAAACACTACCAGCCAAATCTTACCAAACCATGGCTTTGTACTGGTTTGAGGAACAAAACTGTAAACCTAGCAGAATGTTATTTTGTAGGAACGTCTATTAGCTAGCTTATTATTTATGTTCTACCTCTAAACTCCAACTATCCAAAACTTGAAATTTGCTACCTCTATAGACAATGTGTAACATTGCATTTGGATCTTTTGAATTTTAATAATAACAACCTCTATTAAATTATTATGGGATATTTCATAGCTAGGCTATATATTGAAACACAAACAGAGAGAGTGTGTGTGTGTGTGTGCGCTGGTTCTAACAGCTTTACAAACATATGATTTTAGTGTATTAAGCCTAGATAAAGCCTATGTGAAAGCAACTGAATTAACTTTTTTTTTTGTTCTAAACTGTTTAGGAACATGAAGTTGCATGTGGAAGTCAAGAACAGAAGGCAGAATTTGTTCTGCTTGGAACAAGCTAATTGTTCAGTTTCATGTAGTGTAGTTCAACAGGTGAACAGAATATCGGTTCACTTCCTATATTCAGCACCCCTGTCACTATCCTCTCTCTCTCTCCCTCTGGTGACCACCTTCGTTCTTCTTCCTCTGAATGACCTGCTCCCAGTCGTGATCCTGTAGTACCCCCTGTCCCGCACATTTTAGTGTTTCCCCTGTTCTAACACAACCATTTCAACACAGAAAGGTCTGTTAAATAACTGATTAATTCAATGAGGTATGTTGGGAACAGGGAAAACACAAAAATGTGCAGGATAGACAGTAGTTCAGGACCAGGGTTGGGAACTGTGCAAAAAGGTCCTAATAAACAGAACTGACAATAAAAAAGTGATTCCTGTAGCACTAGAAAAAGGCCTAGAGGGGCTAATCTACACTTTCTGAGAGAAGAGAACATAAACATAATCATTGTTTCCTTCTCCACTGTTTTTGCATGGTGTGCAATGAAATGTTCTCAATGATTAAATGACAGTTTCTTAAAAGCTAAACTGAAAAAGTCCCCCAAGATCAGAAGAGACACAAGAGAGCATTAAAGCATTTGCTGACACCTTAGACCAGGTAAAAGTTACTAAACATGCTGCATGAATGAAAACAATGTCCTCCATCAAATACTGGCTGCTTCATGTTGGACACAAAATAGGACAGAAATCTTAAATTCTCCACTTTACAGGTACTAGTCTATACTGCTGCCCACCTGCTTCCTGCTTTGACAGGCTAATGAGGGATTACTAGCACCTCCGCATATGTCACACTAATTTGCTTTGGGAAAGACTACAGAAAAAAATACAAGGTGCTTGATAGAACATATGCTTTAGATTTTATAGAAACAAAGTCACAATGCAGTCTGCATGACTATCAATGACTATAAACAAGAAGAATCCAAGGCCATAGTTGTCAGTTGTTAATGTGGTATGAGGATGTTGCATGGCCAGACATCTGTTCTATGTATTTTGCAGCTATTGGACAGATGCTGCATCAGTGGAGGAAGTACAGCCTTTGGGTTTGTCTTCCTTCTCTGATTTTTTCCCCCAAATTTGCTGTTGTTCTTCATGTCAGAAGGCCGATGTTTGGCAGGTAGAATGCTGTGACACCCATTTCACACATTACAGGTGACCGATGGATATGACAAATGACCTTTCTCTGGCATGGGCAGTGAGGCCGTGTGGGTAGTGCCCAAGTGAAATGAGAAAGCCAGAGCCACATGACACACACATACACAGAGTACATGGGGCTAAATCCCCTGCAGCAGTGAGGGTTGGGCAACATTTAGACCATTGCAGCTCAACATCAAACATGTGTCAGAAAGACAGGGGGTGCACAAAACAGGTTACAATACAGGATTTCAGCTTAGGGCTATTGCTAAAATCAAATCATTTCTTTCTTTTCACTAATGTTATAGAGTACATGCTATTATTTCATCTCGTCTAGACTAGTGATTCTCAAAGTGAGGTCAGAGGCACCCCAAAGTCAAACAAAGCAAAGCAAAGCCAGAGGGTCTGTGACGCTTGGATTTAGTTACAGAGGTGGAACAAGCCATTATTATGACAGTTATATTTATTATTGAATTCCTATAATCATTAGCCTATTTGGTTGGGTTGAATTGAATGTGATCAAGTCAACTTCAAAAATTAAAAAAGAGTTTTAATGAATATGCCTATAAATAATGTCAACTTGGACCAAATGTGATTTGTGAGTGGGAATTTCAAGAATACAAAGCTCTAACTTTACAGTTAAACAAAATATTTGAGAACCCCTGGTCTGGCCTACTGTAATGCCTTGTATACTGTATAGCTATTAATAAGCTCAGATACAGTTAGTACAGAATGCGGCTTATAGACATCTTATTGGTACTAAGAAAAAATATAATGTCACCCCCATTTTACCATCCCTCCATGGACTCACTGTCCACTATAGAATCCAATTTAAGATACTTTTATTTGTTTAAAAAAACATTGCGCAGCCCTATATCACTAACATTCTCAGACATTATTCTGCTGAAATTGTTGAAACCTTCTGGTCTGCTACTTTTGGCTGTTCCATTGTCCTAGCAAAAAAACACAATGGTGAGGGTGACTTTGCAGTTTTTAGATCACCTCCCACTGACACACTTTTGCATATTTTTTATATGTTAGCTTTTTGATTATATAAAGGGAATGGCTGCATCTGTTGTGTCTGTTTTTATGTTTTCTTTTTAAACTTGTTGCAATTTGTAACAATTTGTAATTTGAAAGTAATTTGAAAATAGTGTAGTAAGTAGAAAGCAGAGAGTTTTCTTTTAAAATATGTAGTCAAAACTTTTAGGTGAAAGGCAAGTTTGTTTTCTTGCCATTATCAGTGGAGCATATCTCTATCTTTACAAGCTTTCTACACAAAATCCCACATATTTATTAATCCCAGATTAATGTTTTTAAACATAGATTTTTAACTTCTGAAATCAGCTGCATCATGCAACAGTCCTAAATGGCATTATTATTATTATTATTATTATTATTATTATTATTATTATTATATATGTTTAACAAAATAATCATTTAAACATTTAAAAGTCAAGAATATTGCTATATTTTGTTGAAATATGATATTTTCTATAATTTTTATTTAATTAATAAATTAATTAAAAATTTAGATCAGAATGCTTTATATATATTTAATTTGTAATAATTTATTACAAAATAATTTTGTAATTGTACAAAAATTGGCAAGGTTCAATAACAACCAGTTCAGCTGAATGCTAATGATAACCATTCCTGCATTATCAAGATGATGTTTTTTGTGTACATCCATAAAACTCTACCCCACATTTAGCTTTGAGTATGTCCTTTGTTTCAGCAAAGTATAGTGAACTAAATACTGAAACATCAATAAAAAAATTTTTTAGCTATCAACATGAACAGGTCTGGCAATTCTGCAAAATTTCACAGAATAAAAATGTAAGAATTTATGCATTCATTAATACTTAACTAATTATTCTGTAATGATGAATTAATGGCCATCTGTAATGATGAATTAATGGCCAACTAATACATCAGGAAATAATGAAGTGTATACAAAACAAATTTACATTATCACATTTTTTTACACAGTGATGTTCAACCCAAACTTTAGGTCACACAACAATTTGCAATTTGAAGCTAATGCCACTAACAACTTGGTTTGATACAACATGATCAAACACAAAACCACTTTATTGGGGTGATGTTATAAATATTTATTAATATAGTATGCCATGGTAAGGACTGTGGAATATGTTAATAAAAAGTACTTGTTGAGGCCTAACTTAAAGTTGTGCGTAGGTGTAATTTTAGAACTGTACTGTATATAAACTTTTAAAAAATATTACGTATATTTTATTTGTATTTCCGGTGTTAGAGTTTAGTTTAGAGTTAGGAGTGCTGGAAAACAAAACTAGAAAAGGGTCTCCAATTGCCTGAACTTATATTATAGCCTATAATTTGGGTTAGCCTAAATTGTTTATACACAGACACTTCATAATGTAAATTGTCTCTATTAATATTGCATGGTATTCATTACCATAATGAATAAACATAATGTTAATACTTAATTATTATCATTATTAATGACTCAGCTAGGTGTTAATGTATACACCTCATTATTTCCTGATGTGTTAAGTATTAGTGCATGTATTAATTCCTCATTATGAAAGCATTAGTTAAGTATTAATGAATGCTTATTTTCAGATCTTATAGTAAAACATTACCAATAAAAAAGATGTAGAGCATATAAACTATGCTGATTTCAGCATAGGTGAGAAAGTAATAAATTTGGACTCAGATTGGTTTAGAGATTCAGACAGTTAAATTAAAATAACTGCTTGGTGGAAGTTTGTTTGTCAGAGTCATTCCATTGCTTCATAAGGAGACATGGGCTTGAGTATGCAACAATTTCACACTTGCCCTGCTGTTTGATCCTCTACATACACAGATGGCATTCCTGCCAGAGAAATTAATAGGGATAGACAAGACAGTTTTTCTATTATCTGAGAATGCAAGGTGCAAACGCCTCCATAGCTTCATTGACATATTTACAGTTCCAACAGAAAATAGCTTTTTCTATTAAAATAAATTGGATTTAAACTAAAAGGTTACTGAGTGCTAGATCAGAGACTTAATAAAAAGATTCATGACCCTGAGATGCATCTAAATCTTGCTGAAAAACACCTGTTATTCATTACTTCTATATGTTCAGATTTTCAGATAACTTCTGTGATAGTGAATGATAAAATTATTATACTTTAAACTTGTCTTAATTTTTCCTTATAATTTAAAGGTAAATAATACGTACACTGATGTTCACTAGTGAGGGAAATTATGATGTCATCTACAGTTCACCGATGAGTTTGCATTATATTTTGTTTATTTATCACTTTCCACTAATTCTCAGTCTTAATTCGATACTTAGCTAAACTTTCACGCTGGCTATGTTTACATGCAAATATTTCCTAAATAACTGTTTATATGTTCACTGCACACTAGAGTTGGGGTACTAGATCCCGGACTCGACTGGACTCGAGACCAATTATAAACGAACTCGGACTTCTCACGCATTCAGGTAAATTTGTACTTGAACTTGACACGGACTCTGACATTTTGGGCTCAGTAATTTTTCCAAGCACAGTCGAAGACAAGAAAGATAAAGAATAAATAACAACATAAACAGACTTCCCACCTCTTCAGTCTTCCGACAGCAGCTCCATGACGGCCGCAAATTATATACAATTTCCCGGAAATTGATTTTCTGAGATAGAGCGAGAGACCAGTAAGAGCATGGAGCGAGGCTGCGTCTGAAACCTCATACTTACCTACTATATAGTAGGCGAAATATATGTAGTTTCGGACGCAGCCCGAGTGACAAGAGGGAGAGAGTGGCAGAGCGCGTATCCTGATTTCTGCTAGCTAGACCTATCAGTTTTTTCTGTGGGCGGGCTTTAAAGTCGACCTCGCTCTGTCTTCAGTTCATCCATCAATTCAGTGTACCGCTGTAGTTCAGTATTTCTGTCGTGTTATGCAACGTCATGGCATAGTGTCCAAAAAAAAAAAACCCTAAGGAAAATACACAATGCACTTCACCCCAGACTTCACTAAAGTGTACCCCTGCTTCATAGGGGTCAAAAATAACAACAGTTTTGCAAGTTTTCAACAGCGACTTTTCGATTGCCCA
>JANDJT010000131.1:2759206-2788552 GCA_024331685.1 Stegophilus panzeri | reverse complement strand
AAGTGTACCCCTGCTTCATAGGGGTCAAAAATAACAACAGTTTTGCAAGTTTTCAACAGCGACTTTTCGATTGCCCATGGTTGGTTAAATGATTGTAAAAGACATGGTGAGTTTAACAGGTGTCATTTCTTCATTAGCATAGCATAACATAAGCAAGGAGGCTAATATAGAAGACATTACTCAAAATGTACATCAAAATGAAGATGATCAGAAAGGTGAGGAGGTGAGAGTAGGGCAAAATCGATGGTGTCTGTGTAGCAATTGCACGTCTATGCCAACCGAAAGTGTTTGTTGTTCAAGGTAAGCTTATCGATTAAACTATCGTTTTTATGATGAAACGTATTCTAATTTCAATAATTTTAGAGATTATCAGCCATCTCGCCATCATATTCTTTATGCTATTAAAATTCAGACGGCCCGCCAGCACGCTGTCGCCATGTAATGAGCAAATCTATGCTATCTACACAGCTTCTGGTTGTATGAAAGTACTCATATCTTTGGAAAGCTAAGATTCTTGTGATTAGATTGATATAAACCGTTTTGAGATACAATGACAACAGCAGCTACAATCAATGTCTGTCAAACCACCGATATACAAACAAACACTTATGAAATGGAGGCAACTCATGTGAGGCCTCATAGTAATCCACTGATCCATATCATCCTGACATTTATGCATGAATTATTGCATGTTAAGGCCTACAAGTCTTCATAGTCAAGGTTCCTTTTAAGTGAAGGTAAACAATTGGGGAAAAAATCAGAGGTATGTATAATAAAAGTTCTACATATACCTCTATATCCCTTTTTTCTTTAAAACCATTTTTTGGTATGAAACTAGTTGAGGTGCTGATGACATGAAATAAAAATATTAAATGGCAATGGTAAGATATATAAGGCTTTTTTGTTACATTTATGTTACATTATGTTTGTGAAGGTTAAAATATTAATTTAACAGCTCAGTGTTGAGTTTACAATTGCAATTTCAAATCTTTTTTCAATTTAATTACTTACTGGACTTGGGCGGACTCGACCATTAAGGACTCAGACTTCAGTCCAACTCGGCCCCTTTTGGACTCGGACTCGATTGGTTAAGGACTTAATCTCGACTCGAACTCGACAAAGGTGGACTCGGACACAACACTACTGCACACTACAATGAAGTACATTCTTAATTCTTAAATCTTCATTCATATGCAAGTTATATGTAACCGTATGTAAAGTTACGCACATTCAAGTATGTAAAATGGACAAGCTTCTTACAGCAATATAGCTGCACAGCATTTCATATTTGCAGGACATTCTGGAACAAAACACTCTGGTTGTTGAAAATAATGCACACATAATGTGCATACAATGTCATTACTCATCTTCTAATGTTATCAACATTAAAGGCATAACTATTGGTAACAATAGAATAAGCATTACAGCACAGAAAATAAAGGTTTTATCAATGGTTTTTTTTTTTAATCCTTTGAGATATCAGTAAATGTACATACTGATACGATAAAAACATAAGCCTGTGTGATGAACCTTGTACATTTTTTTTATCCCAGTCTAGAAAAAGGGGAAGATTTCCAGACCTTATACAACCTTATTGTTGTTTAAGCCTGAGAGAATAATGGATGGAGGTCTATTTTCGATTGAGCACTAGTTCTGATAAAATTGGTTTTGTACTTGAGATGAAAACCATTTCCCCTGGAACACATCTCTCTCAAATTACTTTTGATATCTTAAGAGATATTCACTTTAAAACTGATGATGATAGCTGATGCACTTACCTGAAACTGTATCATTATGGATCAAATTAAACACTGTTTGTGTGTTCAAAATAAAATATAAAAGAGTAACAGACAATCTGATATTGGATTCACAGACCAGACGTATCTCAAATAGAACTTCAGAGATGCATTGTCCCAGAGGTGCAGAATCACAAGATGATGCTGACAGTGTTACATATATTTCTAGCGAAACAAACCTACAGTCTTGTTGCTTTACTATTCTGACTGGGAGAAAACCTAAACAGAATTACTGTGCAATGTTGATGAAATGCTCATAAACAGCAAACAACAATCTCTACTGCATTCTATTTGGCTTCCTAGGCTGGAAAGACAGGCAGTAGAAGAATGCATGTATTCAGGATCACCACACAGCACACAATTGCTATCAACATACACACCACAAACAAGAGGTGGTATTACATTCATTCTTTTTGTGTTAATGCCTATTAAGCACACCAGCAAGGATGTGAAGTTGCAACAGCAGGGAAATAAGTGGGCAGTGAGAGATTATAAAACGTGACATGACATCCAGAGAGCACAAATAAATCCATGTGGTAACATGAAAGGAATTCATGCAACAGAAGTGCAATAGGAGTGACAATAGGAAAGTGCAGAAAGAAGCAACAATGAGAAAGTGCCAAAGTGTAGAAGTGGCCCCCTTTTTTTGAGACAAAGAAGAAGAAGAAGAAGAAAAAGAAGTACTGCTGCAGTGTCCACTCTGGCACTGGTCAAAGTCCAAACTTAATTAAAGCTGCAAGCAGCAATGAATGGTCCCTCACCCCCAGTGCACGTTTGGGCTGCTCTGCCAGGGGAATGCTATTACATTTTTTTAGCACTTTGTAGCACTTATATGTTGTTAGGAGTCTATCACAATGTAAAACATGTAATTTCCTGTTGGCCGTAGGTGGCGCTATGACTGTAACTGAATATTGGCATGTAGATAGCTTCAGGCCAGGATTCAGATCAAACATGAAGTTTGGTGGACATCATTGTATGTATTCATTATAACAACTTCCTGTTTCATGGTGAAATATCGAACTTTGTCAGACCACTACATCCATGCTGTGCAGTGAAAACTCAAAAACTTTGTAATTTAGCATCAACAAGGCCTTTAGATTAGACTGACCGAATATCATATCGATCGGATTAAATCTCGTGGAGGAGTTTATTAAAGTACGAGGCCTGGAAATGGCAAAATCTGAGCAAGAATTGCAGAGAAATGGCTGACTTCCGGTTGGGATTAGGATATGGCTCCAAGAGACTTTTTCTGTACATTACATATGCCCACTGATTTTCTTACGTGGAGGTGAAACGTAGCACAAGGGCTGCTTCGTTGAAATTTTGTAGATGGTGCTATCAAGCCATTTTGACAGACTTAATTCTAAAACCTGTATCAGATGTAAGTTTTTGCCACTTTTGAGGTGTGTGCAAAGTTTCATGAGTTTTCAAGCATGTTTAGGCCTCAAAATGTGATTTGTTTCATATCGCGCTTTGCCAGACTGCCCTTCAATGAAAACTTCGAAAGCTTCACAATTTAACATCACCAAGGCCTTTAGATGAGACTGACTGAATGTGATGTCCATTCGATGAAATCTCTAGGAGGAGTTTGTTAAAGTACAAGGCCTGGAAATGGCAAAAATAGATTAAAAATTGAACAAAAATCGAAATGGCTGGTTTCCTGTTGAGTTTAGGGCATGTTTTGTATGTATTGGCATGTTACACATGCCAATACATACAAATTTCGTACATGTAGGTGAAATGTAGCACGAGGTACACATTGTTGAAATTTAGTAGGTGGCGCTATCTAGACATTTTGCCAAACTCAATTCTTGAACTCCTATCAGATGCAAAGTTTCACGTGTTTAGGCCCACAAAAATGCGATTAATTTGGGAACAGAATAATAAATGTAGCTGCAAGCAGTGACGGCGGGCCCAAGCACTATGGTGCCATTGCTGCCCACTGGGTGTATGAAAACAATGCATAGTGAAGCAAGTGCTGTAAAGTAAAACACCCGAAAATACGAAGACAAGAGTAGTAATGTTTAATGCGGTTCCATGGCAACACTTTTACATCAGCCATCTCTCAGCAATATTCTGACTAAGTTCGAAGCGATTCGTGTAAATATAAGATGATTACTTAAAAGTCTGTTTTAAGTGAAACACTTCCTGCTGCCAGTTGGTGGTGCTATGACCATGACTCACAGAAGTCACATCCATGTGATCAGCTCCTGTGACCAAACATTTAGCTCAAGTTTGATCTAAATCACTCATTGCCTACAGAAGTTATGAGACACTTCCTGTAACACTTCCTGTTGGGTGGAGCTAATGACTGTCATTTTGAAAGTTGTCCAGCATAATGAAAACAATATATGTACAGAGTCTGGTGACTGTTTGTAAAACTGACCCCACCACTTTAGTCAAAAGGGGGTGCTACAGAGCCCCTCCTCCATGCCCATGTCTTAGCTTTTGCCTACTCCTAACAGCCGACAACTCTGACGTGTGTGTTGAGTTTTATGAAATTTTAAGCAAGCTAAGAACCCCCAAAATACCTGAAAAGAATATTTATATTTGATGTGTTACCATGGCAACATTATTTAAGATATCAAAAATACTTTAACAATTTTAGATCAGCCATGTATTCACATTATTCTGACCAAGTTCGAAGCGATTCTGGTAAATAAAAGAGGACTATTCAGAAGTCTGCTTTAAGTGACACACTTCCTGCTGCTAGTTGGTGGCACTATGGCCGTGACTCACAATTGTCACATCTATGTGATCAGCCCCTGTGACCAAACATAAAGCTCAAGTTTGATCTAAATCACTCATTGCATGCAGAAGATATGAGACACTTCCTGCTTCCCTTTTTTGCCATAAATTTATTGCCTCGCAATGGCAAAACCATTCGAGATATGAAATATCCCTTTACAATTTAGCATCTTCAATGGAGTGGCATAATTTTGTCCCTGTTTGGTGACAATCACATGATTACCCTAGGAGGAGTATTTAAAAATGCAGAGCCTGCAATTTAAAAAAAAAACCCACATTAAATCCAAAATGGCCGATTTCCTGTTGGGCAGAGCTAATGACTGTCATTTTGACAGTTGTCTGGCTTGATGAGTTCAATATATGTAACAAGTTTTGTGACTGTAGGTAAAACTGACCCCACCACTTTAGTGAAAAGGGGGCACTACAGAGCCTATCCTCCATGTCCATGTCTTAGCTTTTGCCTACTCCTAACGGGTGACAACTCTGACATGTGTGCCGATGTTCATTAAATTTTTAGAATGTTATGGGCCTCAAAAACACCAGAAACGAACATTTATGTTTGATGCATTACCCTGGCAACAATATATAAGATATCAAACATATCAAATATATTAACAGTTTTACATCAGTCATGTCATTGACATCATTGACATCATTGACATTATTGACAATCATTGACATTATTCTGACCAAGTTTGAGGCGACTTGGGTAAAGATAAGAGGATTATTGCAAAGTCTGTTGTAAGTCACACACTTCCTGCTGCCAGTTGGAGGCGCTATGACAGTGACTCACAATAGTCACATCCACGTTATCAGCCCCTGTGACCAAACATACAGCTCAAGTTTAATTTAAATCACAGAAGATATGAGACACTCCCTGTTTCCCTTTTTTCACCATAAATTTATTGCCTCGCCATGGCAAAACCGTTTGAGATATCAAAAATAGCCTTGCAATTTTGCATCCACATTGTCTTGCCATAATGTTTACCAAGTTTGGTAACAATCACATGAATTCCCTAAGAGGATTATTTAAAAGTTCACCTCATGAACTTTTCGCAAAATCCAAAATGGCTGACTTCCTGTTGGGCAGAGCTAATGATTGTCAGCACGAAAGTTGTTCAGGTCGATGAAAATAATACCTTTACTGAGTACAAATATGTACGATTTATGCCCCAAGGTTTTGTACCAGATAAAAGGGGGCGCTACAGAGCCACCCCACCACACCCATGTCCTACTCTTTGCGGGGGCTTAATGCCCAAAAACTCTGACGTGTGTGCCATATTTCATGAGTTTTTGAGCATGTTAAGGGCCACAAAAGTACCTGAAACATTTTTTAAAAAATCCTTAGGAAAACAATAGGGCCCTGCGCACTTTCAGTGCTTAACCCACTGCTCGGGCCCTAATGAAAATTCTACCTATATGTGTTTGTGGAAAGTTTGTGGACACCTGACATACCCATATGTGCTTTTTGAGTATCTCATTCCAGATTCCACCCAGACTCGGTGGCCAGGACATGACTGACTCCACCGAATACTCTGCCACACTGCGGGGCCCCTGGAAGAAGGAAAGCAGATGCTTGGCGGCCTCTTTCCCTTGGATGGGGTAGTCGAAAACCCTCTGAAGCTCGTCAGTGAAGGAGGAGACAGAGGACCCCAGAGCTGGCTGCCTATACCAGACAGGCTAAGGCATCCCCCCTTAGAAGCCCTATGATGTAGGCCGCCTTGGCTTCTTCTGTGGCATAGGTAAGGAGACGCTGGGCAAACATGAGGGAACACTAGAGTAGGAAGGCCTTGCACCTCCCTAGCTTGCCCGCATAGGTTTCTGGGTCCGGAACTTATGCCTCACACCATTGTGGCCTGGAAGAGGGAGCAGGAAGGGTCAACAGGGTAAACTGACTGGGTTGGGGGCCAGAAGACATCTGGACCAATTGGGAAAGGACACTGTTGAGTTGCTCAGTGAGGAGCCCAATCTGGTGTGCCATGGCTTGGTGGCTCTTGGTGAAAGACAAGCGCTACAAGACTGCCCAGAAATAAGTGTGAGAAAGTAGTAGGAGGAACAGAGAATGCTGGTAATCACTACTCACAAACTCACAAAGCAGTCAGATTATACAGATTAAATGCCAGTTTACTGCAAAGGGCAATCACAAAAAAAAGACTAGCAGGGGGATGAGGGTGACCATTTTTGGGAATGCTCCTAATTCAGAATATGAATCAAATCACTAATACTTTACTGCCAGTATACACAGACCTGATCATGTTGATATTGCAGCAGCTTGTTTTGTCCTCAACCATCTGGAGCACATGACAAACTGCAGTGCAGTCACTTAGCACAATTAACACCTCCGTCCTCCTGGACATTGTCTCATCATTGTGAACAGCATGATGGCTTTTAACAAATTTCAGCTTGCATCTCATTTCAAGTCCATCTAAATGTCATGATTTAATTATAACCCTCTGTGAGATTTTATTATTTATAAATGGCACAAAGAATAGCATTGAAATTAAATCACATAAATTAAACACCATGGAGTCAACAGTTTTTGTTAAAAAGCCATAATGAGACAATAGCCTTTGTTCTGTCACATGGAGGAGAGTCATTATGGTAAGTTAGTTGTTTATTTATAATGTATATAGATAGGCCTTTAAAAAAATTATAGATTTTCTGAAAGTTTATTTTTCTCTTATTTTTCAAGTAATTTTACAGTAATTTTGCTACAGTATATGTAACTTAGTTCACATTTAAATACATTTTTAAAATAATATTGTAATACTTTATTGGAGTTATATATATATCAGCAGGTTACATTTCATTCTTATATGAGTAAAGTGGAAATATAAGTCTGTTATTAGGTACCTGGCCATATAGATGTAATGTAGCTATGCAGTCACTCATAAAATTCCCGTGGGTGGCTGCTTCTTTTTTTCTGCCCAAATGTAGCAGGTATAAGAGATGTAAGAGGCAGCGATCATTGGAAACCCTTTCTCTGTCTATTGTGGATTGTTCTAGTGATTTTATCCAAAGTTACTTTCTTGTTTTCATTAGGATTTCTTCTTCTTCTTCTTCTACTCCTATTCTATTGTCACAAAACTCAAACAGTACATTCGACTACGGTCTCTTCTGTTCTCCTAACCGTGGCAAGTAGACTCAGCACTGAAAAGCTTTCCATCATCTTCAAATTTTAGGCATCACATTCCCAATTGTAGGCTAAATCCCCTTCTGTCAGCAAAACCAAATGTGTGGGGTGGGGTGGGGTGGGGTGGAGTGAGGTGGGGGGTTGGGTGTAGTTTCACTGCGTTAAAATTCATCTACAGCGCCAAAATATGCACAGGGAAAGCGAGGTTCAGCTTTACGCATCAGAAAGACATGTCAAAACAAAAAATATCAGACTTTTTCCAAACAATCCTCAGCTCTGTCAAGCACCAATGCTGATGGCACACCTGCTAATAAAAAAGCAGACTCCAGTTGTGCCAGCATGAGCGGTTGATCTTTCCCTGTCAATCAATGAACGTTCAAGTAAAAGTGCAGAAAGGCATTTTAAGACTTCTTGGATTCAGTTTGCATGGCTCAGGTATGATCATCATACACAGAAAATGTTTTATGACTTTTATTCCAAAGTGGGTAGAGAAATAGCGGGAAATACGGATTTCAGTACCAGAACAAACAATTTCAAGAAAAAGCCTGTGAGATAACAGGGCAATATTAAAAAGCATAAAAATGCAGGCAAAAATGCACCGTTACCACAAGTAGTGTCTCGTGCATGTCAACTACATGATCAGACCGAATGGAAGAACCTAAAAATAATATTCAACACCGCCTATACAGTGGGCGAAATAAGTATTGAACGCATCAACATATTTTTCAGTAAATATATTTCCAATGAGGTTATTCACATGAAATTTTCACCAGACATCAGTATTAATTCAAGAAATCAACAAATAAAGAATTCATAACATTAAAGTCCATAAATAAAGTTATGTGTAATAAAGTGGAATGACACAGGAAAAAAGTATTGAACACGCTAAAAAAAAGCAGTTCTCCAAGGCAAGGTAATGCAAGGAACCAGCTGAAAGCCATAAATAATTATACCTCCTATCTGTGCAAATTAATATCAGCTGGGGTAGTAAATTGATGGTCTATAAAAACCTTTCATTACCAAGGTGTCAAACAAGAAACATCTCATGATGGGTAAAAGCAAAGAGCTCTCACAAGACCTTTGCAACCTTATTGTTGCAAAGTATATTGATGGAATCAGATACAGACGTATTTCAAAACTTCTGAATCTTCCAGTAAGCACCATTGGTGCCATTATCCGCCAGTGGAAGCAACATCACTCCGTCATCAGCCAGCCATGCACAGAAGCTCCTAGCAAGGTTTCTGACCAGGGAGTCAGAAGAATAGTCAGAAGCGTAGTCCAAGAGCCAAGGACCACTCGGAAAGTACTCCAGAAACACTTGGAGGCAGCAGGTGCCATCGTCACAGAGTAAACAATAGGCAATGCACTCCACTGTTCACGCTCACCCTGCAAAACTCCATTACTAAAGAAAAGGCATGTCGAAGCTCATTTAAAGTTTGCTAGAACACATTTGGACAAGCCTATGAAATACTGTAGTCTGGTCAGATGAGAGCAAAATGCAACTTTTTGGCTAACATACTACACACGATGATGGAGAAGAAATTGCACTGTACATCACCCTAAAAACACTATACCAACAGTGAAGTTTGGAGGTGGAACATTATGTTGTGCGGCTGTTTTTCCATCGCATGGTACTGGCAGACTTCAAGGAACAATGAATGGAGTCCTTTACCAGGAGATTCTTGAGAAGAATCTGCTGCTATCCACCAGGATGATGAAGATGAGACGCTGGTGTACATTCCAGCAGGACAACGATCCAAAGCATACAGCAAAGTAGGTCTCAGTAGGTTTCAGAAAAAAAAATATCAAGGTGTTAGAATAGCTCAGTCAATCACCTGACTTGAATCCAATTGAACAAGAATCCAATTGAACAAGACAATATGTTTAGAAGTATGGGCCAGAATCACACCTGAATACTGCGCAGAAATAATTTTCTTCATACAGGAAGCTGTCATTACAAACAAAGGCTTCTTCACTAAGTATTAAATAAATTTCAGTTACTGTGTTCAATACTTTTGTCCCGTGTCATTCCTCTTTATTACACATAACTTCATTTATGTACTTTAACGTTTGGATTTATTTATATGTGTGAATTTCATGAGTTAATACCAAAGTCTTGCGAAAATTTCATGTGAATAACCTCATTGGAAATATATTTACTGAAAAAAATGTTGACGCATTCAGTACTTATTTCCCCCACTGTATGATTGCATGTGAAGAGCTGTAAATTTACCTCTCAGATATTACTAATGAAGAAAAAGTGGATGCATGCAAGACATATGACAACGACACAACATGTGCTTTGAGCAGAATACATATAGTTGAGATATTGCTTGTCCTGCCAATTTTGGCTGCTCAGTGTGAATGTAGCTTTTCTGCTCAAAACAGGATAAAATCAAAAGTATGCAATACAACCTTGGAAGACTTAATCAGGATCAGCACAGAGGGCCCATCACTTGAACAGTTTGATCCTGAACCATGTGTCAAACGCTGGCTTTCTGCAAAACTACACTCAATGGCCAAGTGATGCTGACATAATTATGGTCAGTGACACTAGCTCAGATTCTGTGTAAAGAACAATTCTTTGTAACTGTATACAGTTCTCAAGTTGGAAAAGATGTTCCCACTTTAAGTGAACTTGGATGGAAATGCTGACGCTGTAAAAGGAGGCCAGACGTGCACACACGTCAGGATAACTGAAAGTAAGTGTTTAAAATTTTTTAAACGCAAGTTTATTCTTATGTGGCAATTAAAAATCATTTGATGCCTGTTTTGTTTTATTTTTTTTTTATAGGAGCCAATGGCTCCTTAATAGATTTTTTTTTGTCTGGAGCCCTGTTTTTGACATAACAGAATATAGACAGCAGCATGATTATAGTTCTGGTTCTCTCTTGCCAGTTGTGACTCACATGAGCGACACATTTATTCATTTTATTTAAAAAATCCAAATATTGAACATGTTTTTAAGCTCTAAAATAAGCTCTAAATAAATGTATTTTAGATCATATTGCTTTTTCTCTTGAACTTATTTACATTTATGACCTTGAAGTAATAAAAAAAATAATCAGATTACATTACTTTCATATTGTGATACTTGGATTACGTTACCAATTAAATTTTTTATGAAGTAATTTGTAACAGAATACATTTTTAAAGTAACCCTCCCAGGCCTTCTGATCAAGAGAGAGATGCAAATCTGCACTCTAATAAACATAGAATCACACATCTCTATAATGCAGTGTGTCAGTGAGCCCACCCACTGGGCTCACCGAGTCATAGCACAGGTAGGTGCTATTCATTGTTGTTAAGCACCTCTGAAGGTCAGATTCAGCACTCCTGTTTTCTGTCTGCAGAGTGGGATAGAGTTATTACACACTGCTGGCCCACAGTGAAGGATGCCCCTCCAACCCACCCACGAGGAAGTAAACTGGGTCATACACACATACACATGACCTCTATCACTTTACTTTCAGTATTTTGCAGTAGTATATTAGTTGCATCTCCTCTAATGAAACTGAATCACAACCAGGCATTATATTTAAAGTACATTTTCTGACTTTCAAAAAGGCCTCAGAAAGACAGTAAGAGATCATTGTGCTCTAAAACAAATGCAGATTTATCTAACATTTGCTGTAGGTTACACATTGACTGTATGCATTTGGTAGCAGTATCTAGGGCTGTTTTGGGAGCACAATTTAATTTCTAATGTGGAAATTAGATTTATTGCAATTGCAATTATTGGTCTCATAGGAAGGCAAAACTGAATGTGTTTACTTTGTGAATATTAGAATTTTTAAGGAACACTTTAAAAAAGTACTATGCACTATATCAAGCAGTCTAATTGACAACTCAATAAATGGGCCATAAGTATCCAAATATGGAAATCATCTTCTCTCTTACATTATTGGGTCAATTTTAACACTGATGTCATTTATTTTATGGTCACTGCAAGCATTAGATACTGTGAATGAGAGTCCTTGATGAATTACATTGAAAATATCATGGTATTGCGAGAAAAATATCACATTATTATGTGAAAATATAATAATTATTATTATTAATATCATATTATTATATTATTTGAAGCAACTTTAGATTTTATCACAGCATTCAGTCTTTTTGGGTAAGAGTCAATCAGTTTTGCGTATCTTGACATTTTGCCATTCTTCCTTGCAAAAGCATTCTAACTGTCAAATTGGCTGGGCACCTCCTGTGCACAGTATTTTTCAAGTCACCATACAGATCTTTGATTGGATTTACAGTCATGTGAAAAAATATGTATGTAAATTAGCTTTTTCAATCATTTATTCAACAGCAATATCAATAGGTGTGATATTCTTCTGTGGAAAAAGTAAATACACCCTTGTGTAATACTAGCCTCAGAAGCTAGTATTATCCCCTCTAGTAGAAATAACCTTTTTTTTTTTTGCATAACTGTCCACCAGGCTTGCTGGAATTTGTGACCACTCTTCCATGCAATATTCTTAGAGCTGCAAGATATTTGAGGGTTTTCTTGCATGTACTGCCCATTTCAAAGCCAACATTTCATCAACAACAATTCAATGGGATTCAAATCTGGGCTTTGAATAGGCCATTCCATAGCCGTCCATTTCTTCTTTTTGAGTCATTCCTTAGTGGATTTGCTAGTGTGCTTAGGATCATTATCCTGTTAGATGGTTCACTTTCAGTTCAATTTCAACTTTCGGACAGATGGCCTCACATTATCTTCAAGCACTCTTTGATATGATGCAGAATTTATAATTGAATCAATGAATGCAAGCTCTCCAGTCCCTGAGGCAGTGAAGCAACCCTAAACCATAACATTTTCATGCTTCTCCTGAAAATCTGTCTTTGGTCTGTGCCAAACATGTCTGCTGCTACTGTGGCCAAACAACTTTCTTTGATTTGTCTGTCCAGAGCACATTATTCCAAAAGGCCTGGTCTTTACCAATATGCTCATTGGCAAACTGTAATCTTACAAAAGCTTTTTCCATGCCTCACATGGTCAAATTGGTGCAACCTCTCTCACTGTAGAAGCATGCACTTTGACACCAACAGTTGCAAGACTTACTAGCAGATCTTGTGTTAAAATTTTGGGGTTCTTGTATATTCAGACTTCTTTTTGCATCAGATCATCTGCTCTTGGGCTGAATTGCTGGGATGGCCAGTCCAGGACAAATTGGTGTTTGAAATCTGCACCACTTGTAGGTTATTTTCCTTACAGTGGAAAGATGTATTTCAAATAATTTGGAGATAATTTTAAATCCCTTGCCAGACTCAGGCATCCACAACCTTTTTCTGAAGGCCTTACAGAACTCTTTAGATCTTGGCATGATGACACCACACACCTCAATAGCAAAGGGAACACCAGACACTAGATATGAGAGGGGTATAAATAAGACAGATTCCACCTGCACTTCCTAAGCAGGTTCTAATCACTGGCACCCAATATTGAACACCTGATTGTAATTTTATGGATTTGAAGGTGTGATAAATGTAGAGGTGTACTTACTTTTACCATGTGACTGATCAGTTTTTTTGTTAATTTAAATTGTGAAAATTACTACAAAATGTCAATTTTATGCCATTTGATAGAGTATATCAACTTTATTAATAGGCACTGTTTCAAAGAGGATCAAATGTTTGCTTGTCCAAATATGTCAAAAAAGCACAGAATTTTCATAGGTTTACTTATTTTTTTTCACATGACTGTAGATCTGGGCTCTGACTAGGCCATTCCAAAACCTCAAACTTGTTTTGGCAAAGCCATTGCTTTGTTGATCTGGAAGTTTTCTTTGGGTCGTTGTTATGCTGAAAGGTGAAATTCCACTTTATCTTAAATGTTTTAGGAGAAGCCTTAAGGTTTTGCACCAAAATTGATGTGTATTTGGAGGTATTCATTATTCCCTCCACCCTGACTAAAGCCCCAGTTCCAGCTGAAGAAAAACAGCCCCAAAGTATGATGCTGCCACCACCACGCTTTCGCGTGGTGATGGTGTTTTTTTTAGTAATGTGCTGGTTTTTTTTTGTGCCAAACATATCTATTGGTATTATGGTTAAAAACTTTGGTCTCAAACCACAACACATTATTCCACATGGTTTTGGGAGATTGGATGAATTTTTCTATTTATTTTTTGGTTAACGTTTCCGTCTTGCCACCCTACCCAATAGCCCAGAGATACAGTTCCCTCCACTAATATTGGCACTCTTGGTAAATATAAGCAAAGGCGGCTGTGATAAATAATTTTTAATGTTTTGATCTTTTGATTAAATAAACCAGAAAAATCACAAAAATACTCTCTGATGGATATCAAAAAACTGCAAATAAGACACAGGTTTATCCCAAAAACTATTGTTGTTAAATATAGGTGTGCAACAAGTATTGGCACCCTTTTAGTTAATAATTGTGCTACCTCCCTTTGCCAAGATAACAGCTCTAAGTCTTCTCATATAATGTCTGTGACCATTCCTCCATACAGAATCTTTCAAGATCCTTCAAATTTTGAGGTCCAAGCTGGTGGACTCTCCTCTTCA
This sequence comes from Stegophilus panzeri, assembly GCA_024331685.1. Taxonomy (NCBI): domain Eukaryota; kingdom Metazoa; phylum Chordata; class Actinopteri; order Siluriformes; family Trichomycteridae; genus Stegophilus; species Stegophilus panzeri. Next base: position 2,774,341 of record JANDJT010000131.1, on the reverse strand, counting down.
GTAAGTATGGGTTTGAAGTCAGAGGACTGTGATGGCTATAGCAGGACCTTGATTTTGTGTTCAGTAAACCATTTTTGGGTTAATTTTTATGTATATTTTGGATCCTGCTGGAAGATCCAACTATGGCTCATTTTAAGCTTTCTGGCAGAGGCAGTCAGGTTTTCATTTAATACCTGTTGATATTTGAGAGTCCATGATGCCTTGTATCCTAACAAAATGTCCAGGTCCTCTGGCAGAAAAACAGCCCCAAAACATTAAAAAGCCACCAACATATTTAACTGTGGGCATGAGGTACTTTTCCATATGGCTACCTCTCGGTGTGCACCAAAACCATCTCTGGTGTTTATTGCCAAAAACCTCTATTTGATTTTATCCGACAGTAGAACCTGATCCCATTTGAAGTTCCAGTAGTGTCTGGCAAACTGAAGCTGCTCAAGTTTGTTTTTGGATGAGAGTCAAGTTTTTTTTCTTGAAATCTTTCTAAACAACTTGCGGTGATGTAGATGACTTCAGATTGTAGTTTTGGAGACTTTCTGATCCCAGTTCTGCAATTCTCCAGCTGTGATCCTTGGAGATTTTTTGACCACTCGAACCATCCTCTTCACAGGGCCGAGCATAAACAGCTTGAGTTTTGTTGAGGCCGGGGCCTGAACTTGGGTCGGTGGCGTGAGAGCCAAGTGCAGCGCTTTTGAGCCATGAGGGAGGAAAGGTGGGGTTGGGCATAGCAGGAAGTGAGCCGTGAGTGAGCAGACAGGCAGGGCAAGCAGTGGACCACACTGGCAGCCGGAACAATTTGGCGATGAGTGGCTGAGGGACCGGGGTTTATATACGCTGTTGATAATGTGTGTGAGGGACACACACACACACACAAACACACACACACACACAGAAAGAAGAGGGAGAGGAAACACTGGAAACTGGGGAAGGGAAAAACAGGGAAACACATGGGGCTCCAGCCTGGACCATGACAGGACGTCCTGTTCTTAGTAGTGTCCCTGTCTTCCAATCTTTCTCCACTTGTTGATTATTGTCTTTACAGTGTTCCATGGTATATCCGGTGCATTTTTTGTAACCCTCTCCTAATTGATATTTTGCAACACTGAGATCCCGTAAGCACTTTGCAGCCTGTGGCTTTTCCAGTTAGATGTGACCTGTCATATCACAGCAAACCAGTAACTACATTTCCCATCCTGCACTGCGGCCTACAAACATGGACCGCAATTCCTAGAACACTCACCTTTATTCTAATCACATACACCTGCATCCAATTCACATGCATTCACTCTTTGCGAAGTATACACTCAGTTGCCTTGTCTCTGTCGTTACCAAACCTTATATCGTGTCTGTTTATTCTGGTATTTTGACTTTGCTTACGTTTACAACTTCGTCTCTTTGTCCTGTTTATGCTGTTTGCCTGATCACCTGACCTCTGCCTGTTAATGATTGTCTTCTGCTTTATCCGTTGTACTTGTTGTTGTCTCATTAAACTACCATACCTGCATTTGCTTCTGTTAGCCCCTCCGATGCGTGACAGTACCAAGATGTCAGGAAAATCTATAGGAACAGCTGTACTTTATTTAGGGGTGAATAGTGAGTCACTTTAATTGATGGCAGGTGTATATTGTTTAATATGTTGGATTTTAATGTGATTGGTTGATTCTAAACACTGCCACATTCACAATTATAAAAGGGTGTGCGCACTTATGCAAGCTGGGTATTGGAAGTTGTTTATTTATTTATTTTTTCTCCCAAAAACCTTTCTGGATGATTGGCACTTGAAATTTAGAGGTTGCAATTTCACAATAAAGGTGAAAAAGGTTCTAACATGATTTAACTTTTCAAAACCTGCCATTTTAGAGAGGTATATAAACCTTTTATATCCACTATAAACTAATGCTCTTCTATGAAAATCCAATAAATTAATGTTTTTAATTTTTTATTTGTCAGAATCTCTTTTTACAACAAACAGTTTCCATACAAACTTTTCAGCATTCAATGAAGAATGTGTTTCCATGTTTGGTAAGAATTTACAGAAAATTGCTCACACATACTGAGATCCGACATCCAAAGCTCAGTTTGTATTTTTGTATTTAGTTATTTCCGTTTCTGAATAAATAAGCATTATGTGAGCAAATCACAAGTCTGTTTTGATGTTCACAAACTTGACACTTATAAATAAAATAATTTTATATATGCGTTTTATTAGATCCTTTAAATAATAAGACAGCTAAATAGTGAAAAAAAAAAACGTAATAATTGTTGAAATTATACAAATGTATGACGATTGCTTATTAATCGCCCAGTACATTTGCATGTGAATCCAAAGCTACTCATAAGCTATTCAAGCTACAGTAAGTGAGCATATGCATTTTACTCTCTGGATTGCCTAATTAAATAAACTGCATTCCTTTTCTAAAAAAAAGTTTTTAAAATGTTAGTGGTACTTTCACCTAACTTTTAAAAAACTTTTTTTTATTGGTCACAATTGTAACTGGTGGGACAGTGAAAATAAGTCAGTAAGAAATTCAATTGCTCAATAAGACCCATTATAAAATTGCAAACAATAAAGAACATATTTTTTCCCCTAGAATGAATATTTGTTTAGAATGGGTTAGAAGTACATGAAAACCCAACACTGTCCCATGATCAGAGACAAAAACGGAGAGATACGTCTCCAGCAAGTGCAAAAATGGATCAACGAGAAGGAGACATTTCAGGTTGTCATCTTCACCGATTAAACAACAGTGGTTTTGGAGTGCTTTGAAACCATGTCGTTCCGTAAGATAGGGAGACGTGTCTCCAAACCAAAGCCAAAACATCCACTGAAAGTTCATGTGTGGAGAGCAATATCGAGACTAGGACAGGACCTATTGCAATCTTTGAAGGGATAAATGGAACATTCTTTTTTTGAGGATAAATGGAACATTCTTTTTTTTTATGAAAGAAACTGCAGCCCCATATATTAGGGATAACTTCAGAGAATAGCAATATTTTTTAAAATTTAAAAAACATTTTTACTCTAAGCACACTGCTGCAAGAAGAGTCAATGCCGAAGAGGGTATAAACTGGGTTAAGACTCCTGTTGAATCCCCGGACATGAATCCAGTTGAGACGGTGTGGCACACTATGAAGGACTACATTCGGAAGAAGGCTAAACTGACAACAAAGTCTGACTTGCTTGCTGCCACAAATAAATTCTGGTTTGAGGAACTGACAGAAACAGCATGTGACAGTTATATCAACAGACTGGTTAAAGTTCTTCCAGCCATGGTTGAGCGTCAGGGTGGACAGGTACTTGACTTGACAGGTAATGTACTTAAAAAAACTTGATTTAACTTTACCTTTATTAAATAACTTTGTTTCTTTTGAACAATGCAGAAAGGTGTAAAAAAAAACAAAAAAAAAAACCTATCAATTGCCATTGTCAAAGGCAACCATAGAGATCCTGGAGGCTGAAAGATTAAAAAAAAAAAAAAATTATATTATTTGCTGAGCTATGAATGAGTAAATAGCTGGACAGGCTGGACTTGCAGATTGAACCAGGATGCATTAATAAAGCTGAGTGTTTGTGAGCATAAAAGTGTTTCAGTTTTTAGAAAGCCAGTGATGCAGACACAGTTGAGTATTTCATCAGACTGAACCAAACACTTTCTAACCACTGTATGAAAAAAACTGGCTGTAGTTCAGCAACCATAGTTCCCTTTCCAAGGGAACTCCACACTGCATCATGCTTGACACTTTGGGAACGCCCCTTGGTGGATTGATTTGAGGGGTCATCCAGCCCAAGGCTTCTGGGTGGGCCTTTTGGGAGTGTAGCTAAGCTTAGATTGCATTACCTGAAACCGGGCTCATCATAAGTGCAGTTTCAGTATGTTATGCACATTTTATCATATTGTACATTCAGTTTGAGTACTGATTTGTCACGATAAGATCTAAATGTCGCACATTCCCGCATACACTCCCCTCCTTTCAGTCGAGTCTGTTAGGGCTGGTATGAACACAGGGTATTTCTGAGGAAATATCTCTTCTCATATCTAAAGGGGGAATATTGTTGAAGACAGACATTCTACCGAGGTAGGGGCTGAGGCCCAGGGAATGGAGTGGTTGAGGCCATGCCTCTTTCCTGATAGCTCTGTTTTCAGAACAGGGGGTTCATCAAAACTAGTAACGTCTGCTGCTGATAGCTCCACTTTCACCAACTCCATGTATGGTTTTCAGACATCATAGCTCTGTTGAGGCAGTGTAGGCTAAGTCTTGCTCCTGAGGGGGTACCAACTCCTAGGTGTCTCTCAACCGAGGCTGGGAGAACGTTTTCAGTACTAGAGCTTTATCCACAAGGAAGTGTACGCTCTAATATGTGTCTATTCTTTTGTGGTATAAATATTGCGAGTAGAACCAATAACTGAGGTGCTGGGATTCTACAGGAGCACATTCAAGCAGACTGATTACACTCAAGGGTGTGGCTTCCTCTAAGGCATTATCTGAGGGTATGCTGTAAGATGAGACATTCAATGCTTGTTCAAGAAGTGTTTTTGTGCGTATATACTTCATAGACATTTTTTGAAAGACATGGTTCAGTATGACATAGTGGGTATTCTCATTCCCAACACATCAAGCGTGACACAATGTAGAGTTCCCTTGGAAAGGGAACGTCTGGGTTAGGCATGTAACCCTGTTCCTTGAGATGGGAATGAGATGTTGTGTCCTGTTGGCCATACATTGTCATGCCTACAAATTGCATCTTCCTTCAAACAAATAGAAGCTGAATGACTTAGTTTGTGGGTGCCTTTTATAGTCTTTGTGACTCATTTCACACGTATTCAGACACCATTTCTTCCAAGGGGTGTTCCCAAAGCATCAAGCGTGACGCAACCTCAAAGTAGAGGTGTTTGCAGGAGTTGTTTTTACTTGAATAAAGAGTGTCAGAAATTAATTTACAGGATGAAGAAAGGCCATGGTCATTAACATGTGAATGTACTGGTTGCTCTTAGGCCTCTGCTCAATGCATTTACTGCATGTGTTACCATTGTGCTCCCTTTCAAAGGGAACTCCACGTTGCGTTTAGCATAACGCTACGGGGAGCATCCTCGGGCATAACCGGCATCTGAAGCTTGTGTAACACCATGCCTATTTATAGGCCTGCCGTGAACAGGTGACATGGCAATTAAGCATGGCGCTTGATATATAAACAGCACCTATGAATCGTGCCGTCAGCCTTTTTATCTTCAGTGAGACTGCATGTTGGTCGTTTGTGTGACGAAAACCAAAAGACACTTCATTACCTCTCTATCTTTTCAAAAAAATCTCTTGACTTTTCTATTCCTTTAAAAAAAAAAGATGAAAAAAGAATGAGTGAGAGAGAATTCAGAAAGTGTGTTACACCTTGCTCCCATTTCATCACGGGGGAGATGGACACACTTTCTGTGTGAAGTGTTTAGGGTTGGAGCATGCCACAGCAGCCCTCGAAGGGTCTGACTGTGAGCATTGTGAATGCTTTACACTTAGGCATCTCCGCTTGCGACTCGCTCTCTTCTCGGCCGAAGGGAGATGGGTTTCAGAGCCTTGCGGATCTGGGCCAGCCATTGCCGAGGCAGCCAGCCAGCTCAGGTCCTGGGGATCTTGTATGGATCTGGAAGAGGAGCCGGAGACGAGCGCGGCTCTATCTCTTGCTCTGTCTTCCAGGTCCGGCTCTCCACCTGACTTTGGAGCTTGTGTCGCGACTCCTCCTTCCGCTATGGAAAACCAAAACACCCTCGATGACTCAGAGGAGCCAGTAGGGCACGCAATTGCACCAAAAACTGAGAGCAGCTCTCAAGAATATAAAGAACTGCTTGAGGTGATTACTAGGGCAGTTGAAAAGCTAAATATAGACTGGCCCGGGGAAGAGGAAGTGGCTTGTAGCAGGCTGGATGGGCGATCCTCCCCAGTGAAAATAAATCTCCCTCACACCGCAGAAAACTCCCCTTTTTTCCAGAAGTGCACGATGAAATATCACGCTTCTGGGGAAAACCATACATTAGCCGTGTTTATAACCCCGCGATGTCTGATTACTCGGCCTTCCAAGCCATGTAAGGCCACCTCCGTGTTGGTGGGCAAAGCCTATGCAGCAGCGGGTCTTGCTTGTGGGTCATTGCATACAATGGCAGTGTTGCAGGCCTACCAAGCAGACCTGCTGAGTGAGCTTGACACTGGGGAGGGAATTGGGCCCGAGGCAGTGGCAGAGCTGTGCTGCGCCACAGATTTGTCTCTCCGGGTGACCACGCAAACAGCCCATCATATCAGCCGTTCGATGGGTAGCTTGGTTGTGGCAGAGAGGCACCTATGGCTCAACCTCTCAGGGATGGGGGACAAAGATAAGGTATCCTTGCTGGACACTCCTGTTAAACCTTCCAGCGTGTTCGGCGGCACGGTTAATGCCATCGCCAACAGGTATTGCAAAGCAAAACAGCAAACGGCAGCGTTCAGCCAGTTCCTTCCCTGTTGTGTCGAGTTCAGCCGGGCATCAATGAGTGGAGCCCGGGGCAGCGCTAGTGTGAGGGAGGCACAGAAGGCAAGTGTGGCAGCCCGCCTCCCCCCGCGGAGAGCCAGGGGGCCTGGGCGGCCATAGCCACAGCCTGCTAATAGGCCTGATCTGTTAATGATCATAAAAGCCAAACAGGCAGGGAAGGAGCGGTCCTGATGGGCCACGGAGGGACGTATCGGGGACATGAGGTTGTTAGGGTAGATAGCCCCCAGTCCTACTGTAGGGCCTCCCCTAGCCAAGGCCATCCCAACTTTTCAGTGTTCTCTGGTCAGCGAGCTGTCAAAGGGCAACGAAAATCGGATGCTTTCCAGCCAACAGAATGTGGAAAAGTTAACGTCACTAAAAGACCATCTAACAGCATGGAAACTACTGCCAAATGTGTCTCCATGGGTTTTGTCTACCATAGAAAAAGTTTACCGGGTCCAGTTCAGATTTTTACAGCCGTTATTTCCTGGTCCGCAACAAAGATGGGAGTATGCGACAAATTTTAGATCTGCATCATCTGAACCGTACTCTTCAGACATACAGGTTCAAGATGCTGATGCTCAAACTTATCGTGCCACAGATTCAGTCCGAGGACTGGTTTGTGACGATAGATCTAAAAGACACATATTTCCACATAGGAATATGGCCCAATCACAGGAAGTTCCCGAGGTTTGCGTTTGGAGACGCATACCAATATCGGGTTCTTCCCTTCAGGCTAGCTTTTCTCTTCACCTTCACCTTGGTCTTTGAAGCAGCTCTCATCTGAAGTGGCATGTAAATCGCCTAGAGATGCGGGCTATATTTCTAGCGCTGAAGTTCTTTCTTCCTCAATTAAGAGGTCTGTTAGCTGTGACAGTCAACACAGCGGTGGTCTCATATATCAACCACCAGGGAGGGTTACGTTCACGCCCCCCTGTTCAGGCAGGTGCAACTAATTCTTCTCTGGGCAGAGGGAAGGTTCTTGTCAGTGAGTGCAACCAAAATGAGGGGGCAGACATCCTGTCAAGGCAGGGGCTGAGGCCCGGGGGTTGGAGGCTCCATCCACAAGTGGTGGAGTCCATATGGCGGAGGTTCGGCCAAGCGGAAGTGGATGTGTTCACCTCCGAGGAGACAACACACTGCCTGCTGTGGTTCGCCCTCACTCCTCCTGCACCATTAGGGCTGGACGCCATGGTGCTTATGTGGCCGATGTCGCATCTATAAGCTTTTCCCCCAATCACTCTGCTCCCACAAGTTCTAGCAAGAGTTCGCAAGCCCGTCTACATCTGCTGCTAGTAGCACCTTATTGGCCAGCTCGAATATGGTTCTCAGAGTTAATATCCCTGCTAGATGGCACTCCTTGGGAGATTCCCATCTGCAGGGAATCTAATGTCTACTGTCTCAAGCCAGAGGGCTGATTTATCACCCTCGGCCAGAACTATGGAATCTGTGGGTCTGGCCCTTGAGGGGCACCAGCTCATAGGTTCTGGCCTCACAGCTGAGGTTGTAGAAACCATGTTGAACGCTAGAGCACCATCCACGAGGAAATTGTATGCGCTCAAGTGGCGACTTTTTGTCTTGTGGTGTGAAGAACGTCAGCTAGACGAAGTGAACTGCGCAATAGCTACAGTCCTGGAGTTCTTACAAAGACGTTTCTCAGCGGAGTTGGCTACTTCTACAATCAGGGTTTACGTGGCCGCCATTTCGGCCAGCCACGCCCCTGTTGATGGAGCCTCTGTGGGGCAACATCCTCTAATTTCGAGGTTTATGCGTGGTGTCAGGTGGCTGAGGCCCATCTGCAGGCTGCGCATACCTTCCTGGGACCTTCTGTGGCCCTAGAAAGTCTGTCAGGGGCCCCATTTGAGCCCTTAGAGTCAGCCTCTGAGAAGCTTCTGCTGGCTTTGACATCTCTCAAGCTCTCCATAGCGTTATGCTAAACGCAACGTCTCGTTCCCTTCTCAGGGAACAGGGTTACATGCGTAGCCCAGATTTTTCCTGACTTGTTTTTGCTTTAAAGAAGTTAAAGCTGTTATGTTGCCTCTCACCCTATCTCCACCCCTCACTATATCCCCATTCATAACTCTATACAAGCTGACCTGTACAAACTCTTACATGTATGCAGTTATGAGACACAGACATGCAACCTACTGTAAGTAAAGAAAGCTAAAACCTCTTCTTCACCACACCCACACACACACACACTTTTCTTGCTACAGCCACACAAACACTAAAATGGATTGCTACAGAGAAGATTAGCAAGGATGACACACAAATCCATGAAGCGTTTCTTTTTTTCCAAACAGGAAAAAAAAGTGTCTTTAGAGCAGTTCACAAATGGAGTGAGGATGCCATCTCCAGACTCCAGTACTGCTTTGAATACACAGATTGGCAAATGTTTCATGATGCATCAGGAGACAACATAAATGAATACACAGATTCTGTGATAAGCTACTGTACATCAACAAATGCACAGAGGATGTTGTCTCAGCAGTCAATGTAAAGACATTTCCCAACCAGAAACCATGGGTCATTGGGAACATGTGGGCCAAACTGAGAGCATGAACTGCAAACTTCAACTCTGGGGTCCTGCCTACAATAAGTCCAGGTATGACCTTCAAAAATCAGATCTCTCAAGAGAGACTTCACGGACATAGCGGAGTCAGACTATTGTGGCTCTGACCTCAAAAGCATGTGGAGCGGTCCGCGCACTATAACATACTACAAAGGCAGGAAAAGCATTGATGCGCCTATGTCCTTTTTAATGCAGGTTTGACTTTCTATCCACATGTGCAGAATACTGTCTAAACATCATTTTATCAACTCAATATAATTGCAACTCAAGAAATATTGCAAGACGTCCCATGTTATCTTTCTCTGTGGCTGAAAAACTGATTAATACTTTTGTTATCTCCTGTATCAATTACTGTAATGCACTTCTTGCAAATGTTACATTTGTTTTGTAACCACCAGAGGCCTAAAAATAACTTCAAATGTGCTTTAGTCATGAAAATGTTAGTGCTGACAGTGTTGATAATGCAGAAGTCTAAGATGACAATACAGAATATTAAGAGTGTTAAATCAGCATTTAAGCATATGATTACGAGTCACTAAAAACAATCAGCATTTTAAGAGTGACTGGATGACAAATCAGCATTTAAACTGTGATAATGTTCTAAAAATAAATTGTTTAAAAAAATAAATAAAAAAAAGCTTACTGAGCTCATGCCACAATTATAAATGATAAATAGATGAATTGTGGTGAAATGTCAGGGTGTGACTAAAGGAGAAATGGGGTAAACCCTGCCCCAGGATAGTATAAAAGCCTGTACCACGAGGTATTCATTTAGAATATCTGCAGAAGTTTCAGCTTTATTGTGTTTTCAATAAAGTTGAGATTTTTGACATCTTTAACCCCTTCACTCTGGAAGCTTTTGACCTTTGACTGAAGAGATTTTCCTTGACGTAATATTTGGCATTGTCGGCAGGATTGGAAACAGAAGCCAAGAGGGGTGAGAGGCTGCAGCGAGCTGATTTTTGGGTGAACTGCACGGGCAGAGTGGCCACTTTAATGAAGGTAAGCATTTTTGCTTTTATATAAATTGCTTGTTTGGTTCACTGTGGGTCAGCCCGAGGTGGTAATATCACTCATAGGCTTCTCCAGATTAAAGAACTAAATTGAGCAAAGTGGTTTTGGATCTCAAAAAGATACAACTGCATGTAAAGTGTATTTTGCTGTAAGAGGGCCTAGACAGATGCAGTGAAATATAAATAAGATAGAAATACAGAAGAAAAGAGAATAATAGTAGAGAAGCGCACAAAATCCTGTGGATACCGCTCTTCACTGTGTAATTTGGTGAACAGTGAGCTTGTATACTGCTGTGCTAATGGATGGAAAGAACTAGACACAGATTAAGCGATTGGTGCTGTCCCAGAAAAGATACCAGGAAGAGATTTGTGTAGTGTAGGCAGGTCAGGCAAGAGGCATGAAGTTTGGAAAAAGAGTAAAATAAGGGGTGTACGTCTTGTAAGTCCTGTGTGTCTAATAAGTGTTTAATATAATTTGTTTTAACTGTTATTTTAAGAGTTGTTTCTTCTGCTTATTTTTCTTTCTTCTTATTTTTGTGCTTATCCCTAGCTTGGAGGCTGTAAGGTGGCGGTTTCGTTTCTGGGTGAGTTATTGGTGGGCCTGGATACCTAACCCCAAAACTTTCACAGCGCCTGCTGTGAGGTGCTTTGTATCTCCTATCGCCAACTCAGGGTATTATAAGCACCACAGTGATCTAGGAATTGAATGCTCCAATTTATTGGATCAGCATGTCACTTGTGGGGTACTGATTTCTCCATTTTGAGTGCCTTTCTCTTGTGTTAAAGAGCTCAAGTCTCATGGTGTTCGGTACTGCGGTGTATAGAGGGTTGGGGTCCTCCAAGTGTGTGGGTGGGACTGCACGGGTGGGGTGTCCTTGCTAGACAAGTTCCACTTGGATTAAGGGCAACGTGCCTGGAGCCTTACATTTGAGGGAACTTCAGGTTGCACCAACATTAGCTATCCCAGCTCACACCAAACCATTTCACTTGTATGTGGCCAATAGGACAAATGGCTATGTGTCATAAATATTGATGCAAGAAACATACAGTGATAGGGGAAAGCAGCCCATCAGCAGATTAAGCTGCAGGAACAGTAATTAACTTTTCGACCAGAGAAGTAATTTGCAGATTTGGCATACCATCTCAGATTAGTTCTGATAATGGCTCAGAGAACAGTGAAAACAGTGTTGCAACAACTGAGGATAAAACAGAGACTGGGATGTGTTTATCACCCCCAATCACAAGGAATGTGATATCCTTTTAGTTCTATTTTCAAACCATCAGACTACAGTAGTCCTTCAGCCATCTAGCCCTGTGACACTATATTACTGCCACTTCTGGTCACATAGATATTTACTATTCAGATTTATTATTTATTAGGGCCCAAGCACCGCTGGTGCGAAGCCCTATTGGATCTGCTCCGTTTCTTCTTCTTCTTCTTCTTCTTCTTCTTCTTCTTCTTCTTTTCCGAAATGAATCGCATTTTAGAGGGCCTAAACATACCCGAAAACTCAAGAAACTTTGAAGACGCGTCAGAACTGGTGAAAATTTACATCGGATAGGGGTTCCAGAATTGACTGTGGCAAAATGGCTCGATAGTGCCACCTACAAAATTTAACTGATGTGCGCCTCGCGCTACGTTTGACCTACATGTACAAAATTCAGTAAGCATGTGTAGGATAGCAATATGTACAAAAACTTCTCTTGAACCCCTGCCCTAAACTCAACAGGAAGTCAGCCATTTTGATTTTTCTCTAAAATTTTTGCTCCATTTTTTGCCATTTCCAGGCCTCGTACTTTAACGAACACCTCCTAAAGCTTTCATCAGATCGGCATCATATTTGGTCAGTCTCATCTAAAGGCATAGACGATGCTAAATTGAGAAGCTTTTGAGTTTTGGCTGCACGGCATGGGCATGGCGGTCTCACAAATTTCGATGTTTCACCATGAAAAAGGAAGCTGTTATAACTCAAACAGAGAATGTCCAATCTGCTTCAGACTTCACATGTTTGATAAAAGTCCCGGCCTGAAGACATCTACATGCCAATATTCAGTTATAGCCATAGCGCCACTTGCTGGCAACAGGAAATGATACATTTTGCATCGCGATACACTCCTAACATGTAAGTGTTATAAAGTGCTAAAAAAATGTAATGGCATGCCCCTGGCAGAGCAGCCCCAACGTGCACCCGGGTGCGAGGGCCCGCTCATCGCTGCTTGCAGCTTTAATTGTACTTATATTTACTGTTCTGCCTTACTTAATAGCACGTCACTTTTACTCTGCCATTGTCCACCACTGTTTTCATTTACCATATTACATTACAGCAACATCTCAACCATTCATGTCTAAACATGTGCTTATTCATCTCTAATAAGAGCTTATACTGTCAGTGTCTAAATATGAGCCTCATCACCAGCATTTCAATGCCCAGTGTGCCCAATGTAAATATGCAAATGACAAATTATCGAATCTTGAGTTGTCACTCACCGGGTGTGTTGAGCAGACGTGATGAATGGCAGATGTAGGCGATGTGTTGCTCGCAGTGTTCTGCAGCATCTGTAATGGCTCTGATCTGCTCTGTGGTGGCACTGTAGTTTAGATGCAACACAGTGCGTCTCTCCCTGCTTGAACCTGATACAGTTGTCTGAGCTGGCAGACTGTTCACCACCATCGTCCACACCTTGTCCTCTGTTTTTTGAAATTGGAAAATTAGCCTAAGATGTTGATATCAAACTCTTGATCGGCCTGCCAGAGGCGGGATACCCGCAATAGGTAATGAGAGCGAGCAAGCGTCACCAACCGGGTGTTGCGTGCTTTTATAGTGGAAACATGGCAGCCACAAACATGCCATGGGAGAGATGACTTTGTGTGTGTTTACAAAGAAATGGCTATCATGTAGAGGATGTTTTGTAAATAAGGTTTTGCTAAGATTGCTATTTTGCATCTCCTTTTTTGTTTTTTGCTGCAAAATATAATGCACACCAGGAGAGCCAGCTGACGATGTCAATCGTCCTCTATATATTTGTTTTTCTTCTGAAGTCACGTTTGATAAAATGTGAGTTTCTGTGAGATCTTGTGTCTGTGAAATCGTTACTACAATCGACAGGTGTGTGGTCTCGCGGTCTGGCCGAATCATGTAGTGTGTGCTTTTGGAGGATTATTATGTTAAAAATCGGTTGAAACTGTCCTTATGTCTGTGGTCTCCCACGGTTTTCAGTTAAAATAATAATAATAAAAAAATTGTCTAGTATGTCCCCGGCATTAAGGGACTGTGTTTTTCTTTAAAATCTCACCATGGGTTTGCTTATGAATAGGCAAGCTTGTTGTTTTCTGTAGTCTGCCACCCAGGGTAAAAAAAGTGACTTATTTAACCAGGTCTCTATGATGTATATTGTTTAGTCTTTACATAAAAGAGAAAAGAGTACCTTAAATTATCATCGTGGTTCAACTGTTTAAGACTGTCTAAGTCTGTAACTGTAATTGTATTTGTAATTTTGGAAATTATCATTACTGAAAAACCTTTTATGAACTATCCATCAGATCCTACCTTTTGGGAAATGTATCTACCGCTTACCGCTTCATGGACTTGAATGCTCATCAAGTGAAGGTGGTACCTTTTCAAAGTGTAAACATCTTTTTTTCAGTCTACACATAATGACAGAGAGTTTTCTTCTCTCGTTCATGCAAAGAAGAGTCAAAATATAGTATTACCTCACAAATTTTGACAAATCTTCCATAAATTCTACAGCATTACTTAAAAAAGATTTATGCAATGCTTATGAATGTGTTTTAAAGGCTCTATGTATGTACACAAATAAAGCATTAGGAAAAATTAAGCATTTCCCAAAAACTACCGCATGTATACTCCTGTCAATTTCTTAATGACTACAATCAGATACTGACCTAGTTAATGTGCTGCTATAATCTTTATACATTTATAACTATAATTTACCAAAATGGCCTTGGTGTTTAATAACTGCGGAAATACAATTGTACTGTTTAAATTACCTGTCATGTTGCAAATGACTCTGAATGGTCCTAGAGGTCCACTGCCATCAGGATCGATCCAGTAGTTGTCTGAAGTTTTCCCAATGTGCTTATAAGCCTCACATGACTGCTCATAGATAGCTTAAGGGAAAAGAAAATAAGACTGACCAGTCTGTTTAAAACCCAAACTAGCAGTAGTGTTTCATGGTCATTCAGTGGTCAGTGCAAAACACATTAACAAACAAAACGTCTGGGTTACGTATGTAACCCTGTTCCCTGAGAAGGGAACGAGATGTTGCGTTTAGCATAACACTATGGGAAGCGCCTCTCGCGCTTGTGTAAAATCATGCCTATTTATAGGCCTGCCACGATCAGGTGATGTGGCAATTAAGCGCGTTGCATGATATAAATATGGTACCTGTGAACCGAGCCATCAGCCTCTATTATCTGAAGCGAAGACGCAATTCACAGACCTGCCCTGGTATGACAAAGCTACGCAACGTCTCGTTCCCTTCTCAGGGAACAGGGGTACATGCGTAACCCAGATATTCCCTTTCAAAGGGAACTTTGACATTGCGTTTAGGATAACACTATGGGAACGAGAATACTCATTCCGTCATACCGAGGGTACGGCCTGTTCAAAAAGACCCAAGACCCAGGGTCACTGCAAGACACTCGAGCCCGGGGTGGAATGAATATCCAGGCTGTAACAATGAATGAATGTGTGTGGCGTAGACCACCCTGCAGCAGCACACACATCCTGTAAGGATACTCCTTTGGACAAAGCCTTCGAGGAGGCGACCGCCCTAGTGGAATGAGAACTTATGCCCAGAGGCGTAGCGAGAACGCGCGCCTCATAAGCAATCGAGATTGCTTCCACTATCCAATTAGACATGCGCTGCTTTGATACAGCATCACCTCTACTGTTGCCGCCAAAGCAGACCAGCAGCTGCTCAAACTTACACCACTGGCCAGAGCGATGGACATAAGTACAGAGTGTCCTTACTGGACACAGCAGGTGCATTCTCTCTTGTTCCGGTGTGGGGAATGGAGGAGGGCAGAAAGCCTGCAACAC
>JANDJT010000131.1:2744180-2759106 GCA_024331685.1 Stegophilus panzeri | reverse complement strand
GCTTAATGTAGGCATTACCATGCACAGCCTCTCGAGGCTGCCATCGCATGCTACATCCCTAGACACTTCACCCAGAATGTGTGCACTATTCCCCGTGATGAAACGGGAGCAAGCCGTAACACACCACCTGAATTCACTCACTCATATTTTTCTCTCTCGCTTTCTCTTTTTTTAAAGGGATAGAAAAATTCTGAGATTTTGAGCAAAGATAGCGAGGAAATGAAGTGTCTTTTTGTTTTTTTACACAAACAACTGACATGCAGTCTTTCACTGAAGATAATAAAGGCTGACGGCATGGTTCACAGGTGCCATATTTATATCATGCGATGCACTTAATTGCCACGTCACCTGATCATGGCAGGTCTATAAATAGGCATGATTTTACCCAGACTTCAGATACTGGTCACGCGCGAGAGGCGTTTCCCATAGTGTTATGCTAAATGCAACGTCAAAGTTCCCTTTGAAAGGGAACATGCAACAGCAAATCAGAAAACACAACTGCAAAACTACAACTACAACAGCAAACCAAACCAAAAGAAAAATGTCAAACATAACAGCAGACAAAAAAACAAAATAAAACAAACACACACACAACAGCAAACCAAAATACACAGCAAAAGCATATGTGAAAATGTGACAGCAAAACCAGAACCACATCAATTTTATCTCAAAACTAAAAGCGTAGGTTCTTATTGAACATCACATGCTTGTTACTGATTGGCTAAAGTGCATGCAAGTCTGATACAGCTCTCTGTTTTCTGCAGTGTAGGATGTTTATGGTAATACGAAATATGAGCCTAATGAACATACTGATGCTTTTATTTTATGTGTTTATTGTACATGTTTATTTTTTTTTATTATCAAAGACATTAATATGATGTTATTTTAGCTGTGAACCTTGCATGGCATTAAAAAACCCACTTAAAGGAAGCTGGGTTAGACAAATTTACAATTACAAAACACAATTGCCCCTCACAATAATAATATATGCTATAATAAATTTGCATTAAATAAGTTTTGCTCAATGTTCTATAAGGAGCTATTCTTTCCATTTTGAGTCAGTACTGAAGTGTTTCTGATTTGCTGTAATATTTTTGGTCATTTGATTACATTTTTTTGATAACGTCTAATGCCTTTTGCACTTTTGGGCCACCATAGTTTAATTTTCATTAACAAAATCATGAGGTTTGGCAGCACTGAATCATGACAATTTAAGACAGCCAACATATGAGATGTCTCATCATAGGAAATAAGCATAATGCAACTGGGAACCTGCAATGCATTTCAGGTTAAGACCATCTTAGTGCATAGTTTCATCTCTTTTAAATTATGAAATGATGAAAAGTTTATTCAAGGCAGAGCTGCTTAATGCAATATGTAAAGATTCCTCTTTGTGGACTTTTTAGACAGCACGAGTCACATAAGTTAACAATCACAAAGAAGCTCAGGTTAGATGTCGAATGACTTAGCTGTAGAGTAGGTGGTGCTGTAAAGAATCTATTCTTCATATAGCCTCGAAATCAATAAAATAAAAAAAGCTCCAAGGTTTGTGCCAGTCGACATTATAAAGGCAATTCCATTAAAAATGTCTGTGAACTCAAAGAAGAAATTCATTTCAAGCATCCCTGTCTACTTCCTTGTCTGGTCCATGTCAACTTTAAGCAAACATAAGTTTTAGCTATGAATGTAGCTTTTTAAGCAAAAAGTTAACTTTCAAACTACCTAATCAGTGTTTCAAATACCTCTCTCAGTGATGAGCAGAAGAGCCTTACATATTGTTTATAATTCAAGTTTCAAGAACTTTGTTTGTATACACACAAGCTTCCTTGTACAATGCAATTCTTAGTTTGTTCAACCAGAATGTTTGTAAAACCAGAATGTACACAGAATTAGAGAACATGGAATCAGAGAAAATAAGGCCCATTAATGCACATGCAAGACTTTGCAATAGGACAAAGGCACAGGATGGTATAAACAGACAAACTAATTATGGTGTGAACTCCTGTACACAATCAGGAACACAACCTGATAACAGAACAGGCCAGGTGGAGATGAGACTCACATAAAAACATAGGCACATGGCAATGTACACTGAGCAATCATAATATTAAAGCCAACTGCCTAATATTGTGTAGGTGGCCCTGTATACAAAAAAAAAGACTACTACTTGTTGTGCTGTGTGGAGTTACTGGAATTACAGGACTGTTTATACATACAGGAGTGACAGGTAGCTCCGGTGTACCCGATGCCATCACAGGAGCAGCTAAAGGTATCCCAGGTCTGAGTGCACCTTCCTCCATGTTCACAGTGATTGGGCAAACATCTGGAAAGCAGGACAGAGAATCATTAGCATAAAATCAGTCTCACATTAAATACCACTGCAGCTTTGTCCTTCTGTTCAAAGTCACATAGCTTCGCCTTGGGGTAAAAAAGGGCAAATTAGTGTGCATCCCTGAGGGACCACCTGCCTTATGATGTGTTTGATATGCTTATTGGAAAACATCATTAGTTTCTGGGCTGAATAAAAAGGTAGTGTGAATTGAAAGGCACATTCATGCCTGGTCTACACTTTTTGTTGGAGTGTCTATTTTCAGAATTTATATAAACTACAGTTTCTTTTAGGCACAATATCCTTTAATCAAAGAGTTTCCTTTATGCAAGTTGTACTGGCATCATTAGCAGTAGAAACACAGACATGAGACAGAAAATTAGCATCAGTCATAGTCAATGTGCAGAAAGCCAGATTCCTAAATGTCCCTTTGGCATTCTTGCATACACACTGTGCGTATTTTAGCAACAATAGCAGGGTGGTGTGATACAACAAAATACAAAGTGGGGATTGTCTGAACGCCCGTGATACAAGTTAATTTTTGTTATAACTTGTTATCACATATCTTTTGCCTTTCTTTCACCAAGTAAATAAGACACAAAAAACTAATTTACTGAGAAATCAAAAGGTCTCTGTCTGTGGTAGAATACAAGCTGACACACCAGATTCCTTCAATAAAAGTAAAGTAAGCATCTATTTACAGAAAGCTTCATCATATCTACAATTCTGTATGTCTATGTACAACATGTTTTTTAATGTGTTTATTAGTAGATTAGATTATGTGGATTGTCCACCATACAAGTCCCTGTGAGTGAAAATCATTATCATCTAATATATTAGAATGAGATAAGTTGAATTCAGCCAGCACTACTGTCAGAGATGCTGTTATGTAAGGAATAACATGCAATTATACTAAAATAATGCATGCTGCTATGCTGTGAAGTCTTTACCACCTTGAAAAGTATTATTTTTGTATAACTGCATGGTCTGGAGTGTGTTATTCTGCATATACAACAGCAATTTGCAAACAATTGCAATGCTAAAGTGTACAGTGCAAGTGTAATATTGCTGGAAAACAACTGTTCTATAAACAATCTATTAATATTGAGTAACTGACATTTTAGACACAATATGGCCAGACATTTTGTTTAGCTTTGCTCCATCAACAAAAATAGTTCTCAAAGAAGCCACAGCTATTGCTACAATTGGAATTTTATGTGGGGTGCAGGGTGGCTTGGTGGTTAACACGTTTTCCTTGCAACTCCGGGGTTGGGGGTTTGGAGTTAGCATGTTCTCCCCATGCTTCAGGGGTACTCCGGTTTCCTCTCCGAGTCTAAAGACATGCATTGTAGGTCGATTGGCATCTCTAAATTATCCATAGTGTGTGAGTGTTTGTGCGTTTGTGCCCTGCGATTGGTTGGCACCCCTATCAGGGTGTCCCCCGCCTTGTGCCCCAAGTCCCCTGGGATAGGCTCCAGGCTCCCCGCGACCCTGTGTAGGATAAGTAGTACAGAAAATGGATGGACTGAATTTTATGTAGCAAAACACAGACAAGTGGAGGGATACAAACGGTGAAATGTACCAGTGTTATTATACAAAATATCAGCACTCTTGGGATGCAGCTTGTCCAATCAAATTAGTGGACCAGAAATTACTATTGTATAATGGTTTTTATAAAATAAGAAACCCTAGACATGTGTCCATATGTCTGAATCATGACACGTGAAACTTAGACAGGAGTGAAAAATGCTGTATCTACTGTTAAATGTTGCAAAAAGTGACTTTACAGACCAATAAAAATGTTTATTTTATGTTTTTTTATATACACAGTAGCACACAATTTAAGATGGTCATGAGATGCTAAATTGAGTTAATGAAGTATGCTGCAACACTGGTTTTAATAAAACAAAAAAACCTGCATCAGTATTGCAGTGTGCTCGGAAAACTGAAGTGCGAGCCCGCTGTACAAGCTTGAAGCGCAAGCCTGGTGCATGAGAGCTTAGCGAACGCACGCTTTTTTGTCTTCAATGACACTGACTTTGTTTACTTTGGACACATGCTTTTGTTATGGTTTATGTCCTGTCTCCGCCCCTGTATTGTTATTGGTTGTTTCCCGTATGTGTTCCATTATTGTTTTCAGCTGTCCTGTGTTTCACCCCTGATCACGTTTGTCATTTAAACCCCTCGTGTCTCTTTGCACATCGCATAGTATTAAGTGCATTCTCCTTACCAAGCAGTTGTTCCTTGCTCTTGGTCTCGATTCATGTTTATTGACTTTGTTTCTCGTTTATCGTTCTGGTTTCTAGCCTTGCCTAATTTATGCCTGTTTGTAGATCGCTTGACCCATTGCCTGTTTTGACCATGTGCTTGAATCATGATTTAGATTTGTCTGCCTGTCTCGTTCTAATAAAGGTCTTGCACTTGCATCCGTCCTAACCTCCATTACGTAAATTACGTGACAGTCTGTCTGCTTCATGACACTATGCAATTACTGTTCACATTAAAGAAAAAATCTCTAGCTTACTTATTTTGCTTGCAAAACAATGATATAATTACAGACAAATGTCAAACCCCTGTGGTAAACCTGCAACAAGTGAAAAGTAGCCCAGTTTGGTAGGAACATCAGCCACGTTTAACACCGACATCAGTGTGCTTTACTCTCTCTAGCATTTTTGGTGTTGTTCTCCTCCCAAACTTTGAGAATCAATGTAAAATGCATTTCCTACAACATCATACACACAATCAAGGCTGTGTAATCATCATACTGGCAATGTATGAAAAAGATATTTATCATACATAGATCCTCCATCTTTGTCCCTAGCTAGAAGTTGTAATTAAATAAGATAAAATAATTAAAGGCTTCACTGTGTTTTCTTCAAGATGTAATTAGTCATCCAAAAGGTGCTTTAAATTGGCCAATGGTTCAGAAGTGAAATATGGCAACTCATACCCCAGTTTTCATAGAATGTTTTCTGAGACTGCTCTTGTAAGTTGTGTGGAAAATTCATTAGCACAGCTGAATGCAGCATGAAAAAAAAAATCACTTGTTGGTCTCATGCTTGTGGGCAGAGTTATGAATATGGAAGTTTGCAAGGACTTTTTTTGTTCTGCCACCTTCTCTTGGATGGCGGTATATGTTCTGTTGGGACATTATCTGTCAAGAACGTTAGGATTAATTGGGTTAGCGCCCCGACCATCTGCTGCTGGAGCTTTACACCATGAACTCATCCAACACCCACAATGTCTCTGTCACTGAGAGCACACATAGGTGGCCTTGCCACTGATGCAATATAATAAAGACAAAGTTACACACTATGAAGACCGAATTGTCTGCGGCTGTTTTTTGAGGACTGTTCTTCCCATGATAATAAAAGTCATGCCTGGTTTAATCAGGTAAAAAGTCACACTCTGACTCATACCTGTGGTGCAGAGGAATTTGTCAGAGTGATGGTTATTCAGAAGTATTCAAAAATTCAATTGTTAAATGGTTAAATCCTTTTGGATGGCTGATTCCAATAACATTGTTTGCTGTTTGAGGCAAATTCGTTAACCCTGGCCCAATTTTACATTTCTTCATTTAAAAGAGATTTACTCAGAACCTACTATGTGCAATATTCAAATTATAAAAGGAATCTGTGTGTTAATGTTGTGTTTGATGAAGGTTTATAACTCAATTTCTGACCTATGACTAGGAAAAACCAAAGAAAATGTCACCTCAGCTTGGAATTCCCAGTACAACATATGATGTCAAATCAACAGAGCCACGCAACATTAACTTCATAATGACTTAATTTTATAAGTGTTGAATACAGAAACAAACACTGGTTACAACTGGTGAGGCAGGACACAAGTGTGTAAACTCAGTGCTATAACAAACCAAAAAGCTCAGACTTAACAATGCAAAAATCATAACACAAAACAGGTCAACACAATCGGGCAACAAACCAGTGACAGGGACAAGGACTGAGACGAGACTTTTTTATGCTGATCTGCCACTTTCAACTATCTTTAATTATAATGGGTCATTTGAATCCCTCAGTGTTGTAAGACAACACCCCCTCTTGGTTATAATTTATTTAATCTTCTAGCACCATTCCTCCTATGATTAATCTTGACATAGCTAAACTTTTTGGGGATTTGTTTAGCAGAAAAGACATCACTGACTATAATTAATAACTTGATAGCTATACAAAGTGGAATATTAAGGACATGCATTAACTATGATCCAAAACTACATTGTGCCATCTTCCCAATTAGCAAACGAGCTGTAAAAGATTTAAAAATTGAAATTTTGTGCACACAAAATTTGTGCACATTGTGTCGACATTGGCCAGACGTATGTGTATTATCTGGGTAACTGCAAACTATTATGCCATGATTCTCTCTAAAAGATTTACTAATGCTGGTGCCAGGTGTAGACTTATCAATTACATGTGATTATCAGAACACTAAATGGTGTGCTACCTCAGTATTGATGTGTGGCCTTGAAAGGGCTGTAGCACATAAACACACACAAAGCCTCAGTGAAGGAACTGTTGTGAAGGAAGTGTAACAACATTTTCCCTAGATTGAATAAACCTTGTTGATGTGGTTCTGAGCAGGGACTCTAGCAAGGTCCCTACACTCTGATTTTTAATGTTCTGTTTAGGTCAAAATGAGCAGTTTCCTGTTATAAAATAGAACTGGTTTATATCACTTCCCACACTTGCAGCCTGGGATTAAAAACAATGGACCTCATTTATTAAACTGGACATGAATGGATTAATTCGTAAATTATTTGTACAAGCATTTATACATGAAATCTGGTATTCATGAAAGTCCTATAAATTGGAAAAAAAAAAAAAGTTTGGATTCTACTCCTGCTCCTCAGAGTGTGTAAATTTACACATAAGATTAATTAATGTAACCTCAAATTGCTCTACATCAAATCATATAATTTGCATGGATTACAGCACTTTTATATTATTGGCATTAATTAAAAAAATATTTTTTTAAAAATAAAGAAAGCAAGCCAACACAAAACCATACATAAAGACAAAAAAAATTAATCATTCAATTATTACAAAAGAAATGCCAGTGTATAAACAGAGGTCGGGCCAGTCTGTCTGTGCATTCGTAAACAAATGCTTCAGGTAAGGGAAGATTTAGCACTAGCTTATTAATATAAATATTATTAAATATTTTTATTGATATAGAAGTGAGTCAAAATAGCTTCTACTTCTGTCTGACTATCCTCATCAGTCATTTCATGCTCCCAGCTGTCTGTGCACTTAAATTTTTATGGAGTTTTGTGGGTGTCAGTACATGTAAATGGGCTGTGCTGGTGATCAACATACAGTGTACATGCAAATACAAAGGAAATCAGCCTTTCCAACATTTTTGAAAATCCAGCACAACATTTATTATATAAAACATTTAAAAACATTTTCAGAATTCGCTCAATCCTGCTCCTGGGATACAGTCCTGTTCCTGGGTACAGGAAGATTTGACATTAGATAGCCACTATAGACAGGTTTTGGGCTATGGCAGGAAAATCCATTTAGAAAGTATTTTTCTACAAGCAACAAATCACACTGTAAAGTAGAAGGATGTTGTGAAAATGTTAAAAAATAAATACATGTTTCTGGTTAAATGCAGTGTTGGTTTTACATATATCATGTGCATTCTATACGCAATGTATGCTATTATAAGTAAACATTAATTAAACATTTATTAAATATATATATTTATTAAATAATATAAATATTAAATAATACTAAATAATTTAATATAAATATTAAATAATATATTTATTAAACATAATAAACTTTATTAAACATTAATTTATTTCATTCTAACCAGTTTCCAACTAAAAAAGGGGCATAGGAGCGGTAATGTAACAATATTAAATTTATTCCGAACAAACCAAAATAAAAAAAACGAATAAATTGTTTCTAATCCCTGTTTACAACCAACTATCAACCTCACCATTAGCCCCAGACTATCGGTTTCAGATAGCACCTGGTAGCTAAACTTCTATTAATACCTTTCTATACTTAAAAACTTGTAAGGTATTGGATTTGTTTTCTTGTACTCTACTACCTGGTTTCTTGTTTGTTTGATTTTTTCTCTGATTCTGTGTTTTTTGCTGGCTGTGATTTGGCTTTGTTTGAGTATTGAAGTGATTCTGATTTCTGAACTTTGTTCTTGTACGTGGATAAAGATTAGTTTTACTCTTAGTAAAAAGGGTTCTTCAGATGTTGGCTTTCAACAGTTCAAAAAGTTCAAAGAGGATGCCCTTTGTTGTAGGGTTTTACATACTGTAACGCCTTTAAGAATTTCCCCAAAAGTGACAAACGAAAGAATCTTTTATAACGCTAGCTGGAATTTTTATTTTCTACAGCATAGGAGGTATAGTGTGGAGGGTAGGTATGTGCTCAAGATTATTACCTGTCTATAATGGCACACATATCCAGACTGACATTCTCAAAAGTGCCGATCATGCCATGCTCCACTTCAGATATGTCGGCTAGTTGATCGTCCACCTGGATGAGTTGCATGCATCCCTGAAATGAGCGCTGTGAGGGAGACGCAAGTGTCTGAAGGAAATAACCTGTACATAGAACAGCAATGGACAAGAATCAGAACCATTACAATTTATTTTTCAATGTAATTAAAAACCTTTTCAAAAAGGTAACCATCTGCTCAGTTCAGAAACTCTGGGGACATGCATTTTAGTCATTTGCCTTGATATGCATAAGAAGATGGCAAGCATTGAAAAAACATCTAACAGGAGTCGATATTGCCAATATATTGATGCATTAATTGCCCAAGTTGTAATTATTACATTAATCTATGCAAAATGTCTTTAGTTAACAATATGGCTTCCATCCTTATTATTGGCAGCTTATAAAATAGCACGTGATGTTTTGCACAATGAACTAGAAGTATCTCATGTTCTGCACCACCTCTAGTCAAGCTCCTATAGGAACTTGCCTGTTTTCAGTCATACTATCCTTAAATAACCCTTCCACTTTGAGAAGGCTTAATATAACTAAAGAATGATACATCTGTTCTCAAATAACTCTTGCTCTGAAGTTCAATCAATTATCCCGGCTTTTAACTCTGGCGTCACATGAAATTTAGCTAAAACTCAAATAAGGACAAATATTTTGAAAATATAGCAAAATGTCTGTCTGAAAGCACCAGCAGGATACTGGTATATACAACATACTGGTGGCAAGTACGACAGGTAATCCTTTATTGCTGTTATCTCTTTAAGCTTCCCTCACCTATCTGTTAATATAGAGATGTTTAAAAGAAGAGAAAAATCAAGCATTCCATAATGTCACAGTAAAAAAAAAATAAGAAGAGACTGGATTTTCACAGATAAATAAATAAATAAAAAAATAAATAAACAAACACACACACACACACACACACACACACACACACACACACACATATATATATATATATATATATATCAAATATCTTGAAATATTTCACTTTATGTGTACTGAAGGTCAGGGGTTCAAGCCCCAGCGTTGCCAAGCTGCCACTGTTGGGCCCTTGAGCAAGGCCCTTAACCCTTTCTAGTGCCCCTCCAGGGGCGCTGTATCATGGCTGGGATATGCGAAAAAAAATTATTTCACTTTGCTGTAATGTATATGTGACTAATAAAGACTCATTATAAGTCCTGAAAAATGTCCGCTGAAAAAATCTACAGGAAAGTGTAAAACTGTACACACAATATGATAGTGAACATACTGCAGGTTTACTGGAAATCAAAGATCAGCAAATGTTCCCCCACCAGGCTTGACCATAGATATGATGTTCTTTTTGAATCCTGTGTTTGGTTTATGCCAGATGTAAAGGGACCCCTGTCTTCCAAACAGTTCCACTTTCGACAATCCACAGAACATTCTCCCAAAAGTATTGAGGATCATCAAGGTGTGTTTTGGCAAAATTCAGATGAGCTTTAATGTTCCTCTGGCTTAGTAGTGGTTTTTGCCTTGCCACTCTTCCATAGATGCCATTTTTGCCCAGTGTCTTTCTGATAGTGGAGTCATGAACAGTGACCTTTATTGATGCAAGAGAGGCCTGTAGGGCCTGTAGGTCCTTTGATGTTGTCCTTGGCTCTTTTGTGACTTACGGGATGTGTAGTTACTGTGCTCTCAGAGGACTTTTGGAAGGTCAGCTACTTCTGGGAAGTTTTTCCATTTGGGGATAATGGCTCTCACTGTGGTTCTTTGGAGTCCCAGAGCCTTTGAAATAGCTTTGTAACCCTTCCTAGACTGATCTATTTCAATGAACTTCAACCTCATAATTTCTGGAATTTCTTTCAATTTTGGCAATTTTGGCTTACTGGGTAAGACCTTTTAACCAACTTCGTGTTGTTGAAAAAGTTATATTTAAGTGTTGATTTGATTGAACAGGGCTGGCATTAATCAGGCCTGATTGTGTCTAGTCCAGCTGAACCCCATTATGAATGCAGTTTCATAGATTTTGGGAATTAGTAACTATTGGGGCAAATACATTTTACACAGGCCCAGTTGTTATTGGATAACTTTTTTGCTTCAATAAATAACATTATCATTTAAAAACTGTACTTTGTGTTTACTCAGATTGCCTTTGTTTTTATCTTAGATTTTGTTTTAATTTCTGAAACAATTTAGTATGAGATATACTCAATTCATACATGTAAAATTCATACAAAATCTATATCCTGAATTTATATTTTTCTGTAAAGTTGATGTCAATTGCTATACAAATAAAACTGAATGGAATATACACAAAAACAGAAGAAATCAGGATGGGGCAAATACTTTTTTACAGCACTGTATGCTGGCACACAAATGATTGCAGTGGATTCCAAATTGATCATTTGAGCCAAATTTGAAAAGACATCACATTAACATGATTATCATGACTAGGACTATTTATGACTATTGACCCCAGTATTGTATATTAACAATATTTTGGACATTTATTTTAGATGTTTATTTAAAATTTGAACTTCTTCTCATTTGCATTTTATACTATTAGCCCTAAATATTGCTGTTGACAGCATTTTCTCTTAATATTTTCTGCTTTATTAACACTGTATTTTGATTGCCAGCAAGAAGATGGTGTAGACATAATTGAAAAACCTTTCTCTCAGCTCTATACTTTCATGAGAAACACCAGAGGGAGGAAAACATGATGTTCTAAAAGTTATCTAGACCATCTTTTGTCTGTCTGACATGTTTTTCTGGATGTCTGGCTGCCTAAGCAGTATAGAGATAGAGGAATATACGACAAGGGAAAGAACGTCCCAGTTGTAGCAACATGATAGGGAACAGCTCTCCAAAGGAGGAAAGCGAGAAATTGTAGAAATAAAGTAGCATTTGATAAGGAAGGAAAGTATCTGAAGGTCTTGTACACTGGGTGTCTTTTTCAAACAAAGCCAAGGGGATACAGGTAGTCAATAAGACAGGAAGGAGGATACAGGCCCTTGTTAGCTTTTTTTTGGATAAATATGCTATTACTGGCTGACGTTTTAAACCCATTCACATATCTAAATATATTATTGAGCAGGAAGACAGCAGTGACAAGGAAAGTATGTGTTTGTGTGTTGGTGTGATTCTGAGGGACATTTACTGGAAACTGGGGAATAACTGTGGTTAGATTTATGAGTACCTGTGTCCTCTATGTATAAATTTATGCCCAGATTGATTCACGGCATTTTCTTGGGAATGCCGCATTATGAAACTGTTACCAACCAATTGTTATCAATACAGCCAACACAGATGTTCACCATGTTTTATTTCTTCTTCTACCTTTCCTCTTTCTACTGAATGAGTACTGGAGCTGTATGCTAGTCTCTGCAGAGGAACACTGAAGCTTTGCCTCAAATATTTGTTATATTTGATGTTTTTTATATATGTGTTATATGTTGTTATATACAACCCCAATTCCAAAAAATCTGTGTAAAATGTAAATAAAAACAGAATGTAATGATTTGCAAATCTTATAAACCCATATGTTATTCAAAATGTTAAAGGAAATATAAAATGTTTAAACTGAGGAAATATACCATTTTAAGAAAAAAAAAACAAGGTAATTTTGAATTAGATGGTCGCAACACGTCTCAAGTTGGGACGGTGCAACCAAAGGTTGGAAAAGTAAGTGTTACTAAAAAGAAACAGCTGGAGGAACATTTTCCAACTAATTAGGTTAATTGGCAACAGGTCAGTAACATGATTGGGTATAAAAAGAGCATATTAGAGAAGCAGAGTCTCTCAGAAGTAAAGATGAGATGGAATCTGGATGGATTAATAAAAGCCTGTTAAATTAAAATAATAATGTAGAGTTTTGGTGTCCTTCACCATTACGTATAAGAGGAATTATAAGTATTGATTACTAGTGAATAAAGAAAATGTATTTACAATATTTAACAACTGAGAAGATGATCCTCTTTATTTTTCCCTACTAAAGCAGCTATAATGTGACAGATAAATGTCATCACCTACTTAAAGGTTTTTGATCTGCGCATGATGTGAGTGAGCATGATGCAGTTTAAATAAACGCAACTTTGGAATGCTGTCTGAAATATTACAGTATGCAGAAGATTTTAATGCTTCTCTGTTGGAACTCTTAGTAATAACAACATTGCAATCATTGGAAAAAATGGTTCTTTGGAATAATCACAGTTCTAGGTAGAATTGTAAAATTCACTCACACTTTGTGTAACCTATGACAGCTGGAATCCAGCTGACCTATATAATTAAATAATAATAATAATAATAATAATAATAATAATAATAATAAATTAATTAATTAATAATTAACTATATAATTATAGCTGGCCTATATAATAAATAGCCCTTTATCATATTTCTATGTGGATCTTTGGTTACATCAATAAGTGGTTCTACTAAAAATTCTTCTGTTTTCAAACACAGAATGCCAATGCCTAAGAGGTTTTATGCAGGTGTTAATGTGTTACACCAATCGAATGTGGGATGTCACATCTTCCGGAAGAAATAGTTTATTTTATCCAAAATTAAGCAAATACAATGTAGTTAATGTGTTTAAATTTCACTCTTGACTGTGTCCTTGGTTTATAGATAAGGCTGGAATTCACCATTAACGTATGCTGAGCAAGAGATTTAAAATTTCTTTGTCCTTCCCTTGTTTTATACAACATTGTAAAACTCCGTAGCAATCAACTATAAAGGCATAAAGCATATAACTTACACTGCCAAACCTAAATCCATGAAAGACATTTATGGATAAACACAATCTGCTCCAAGTCAAACTGACAGTGATGGGAGTTAAAGCCAGATATATAAAAGCTACGGATGGGGCTTTATCTTTTACAAACACCTGTTTATGTTCTCACATATTTGTGTATTTAACGCCATACTGATAAAGACAATATCCAAACCAAATGGACAAATATGATACTCCACTACAGCAGCACTATAATAAATATCCATCCATCCATCCATCCATCTTCTATACTGCTTTTCAGGTTCACGGGGAAACCTGGAGCCTATCCCAGGAAGCATCGGGCACAAGGCGTGGTACACCCTGGACGGGGTGCCAATCCATAGCAGGGCACACAATCACACACACATTCACACACCCACTCATACACTCACACTTTGGACATGCCAATCAGCCTACCATGCATGTCTTTGGACTGGGGGAGGAAACCGGAGTACCCGGAGGAAACCCCCGCAGCATGGGAAGAACATGCAAACTCCGCATACACAGGGCCACGGTTGGAATCAAACCCCTGACCCTGGAGGTGTGAGGCTAACCACTAAGCCACTGTGCGCCCCTCCTATAATAAATATTATATTTATTATTCTGTGATACTCACCCAACCCATGAAATGTCAATATTGATGAGTTCTCAGTAAAACTGGGCAATATGAGAGGCATAATCCAGGCCGAGTGACTCAAAAGTCACATAAAACTGATTCCAGTATGTGCAAATGGCCTTGAAGTGACTGCTCGCCATTTAAATACTTACCCAGCCAACACCAAACAAACAGACCATATTTAATCATTAGTCCAGAGAGAGGAGTTAGGCAATAGCCAATACGTTGTGTTGATGAAAATGGTGTGGGACTGGATAAAATGGATTTACAGCAGTAATGGCTTTTTCCAGCCTAGCCTGGTGATTTGTGCCTTTGACCTTGATGTCACTGAGGCTCTAATTAGACAGGACCCTGGATTTGATGCTAATACACAATTAAATCTATTGTGCTCTCGCCTGTGTCTCCGAATTAGTCTCTTAGTATCAACAGAATTAATTAGACTGCTGTTTAGCTGTACTAGCAAAGCACTGGGACAAACTACTGGCCAGGTCTTTAACCTTTGCAATAAGACATGCCTTTTTCATGAAAAAGGATGAAACAAGGATCAGTGGGGGCTACCACTGGACACCATATTTATGTGTAATCAGAGAATATTTATATATGTAACTGAATGAAATTGCACATAGAGTGGGTCCATAAAGTCCATAAATAAAGTTATGTGTAATAAACTGGAATGACACAGGAAAAAAGTATTGAACACGCTAAGAAAAAGCAGTTCTCCAAGGCAAGGTAAGGCAAGGAACCAG
>JANDJT010000131.1:2725567-2736537 GCA_024331685.1 Stegophilus panzeri | reverse complement strand
AATTATTATTAATTTAAAAGAAGGTATAAAAGGCAGAACTATCGGTATCGGTTATCGGCCGATATCACTCTGAATAACTGGTTATCGTATCAGCTGAGAAATTTAGTATCGGTGCATCTCTAGTAAATACCCATGGACTGTTGCTGTGTCATTTCAGATTACCGGCAGATGTACCTATTTTTTAACGTATTCTCTGTTATAAGTTTTCGTGTGAATAGCCCTTATCGCTAGATTTCAAAATGGCCACTGGACTCTGCCCTTTCGAAAGACACCTCATTTGAACTAATAGGAGTTTTAATGTCCTGTCTATAGCCTTCTATAACCAATGAGATTCCATGCTGAAGGTAAGTGCCTTTCCCCATTCCTTTGTGAAAAGCTTGAGCCTACTGCAATTCATTGCATCCATGACTGGCGCATCGTATAGCCAATGAAATTCTGAAAAATATGATATGATTTGAGTTTCAACACTTCAATTTAAAAGTCCCTGTGTAAAGCTGCATAACCAGTGGCAAGTGTCGATTTTTTTTGCACGTAAAAGTGTGCAAAGGTTCCAATTATGAATATACATATAACTATACATTTTGTAGATTGCTGGATATGTGATTTGATAGCTCTTAGTGTCACCTGTCATTAGTGGCCAAAATTATGAGAAAAATCAAGAGTAGTAGCCCTTTTATCCTAAGTATGTGTACATGGTTACCAAGGGTCCTTTGGAGTCTCCAAAAGGTGGTTTTGGTAAAACGCATGGACATACCCTTAGAAAAACATGTAAAATATAAATTTTCTTTGGTATTGCTATCAAATTTGGACTTGGACTAGGAAAGGCTTCATGCTGTGGTCCAATTGTGTTTTCCAGCTAATAGCTCCCAGCTGTAATCATCTGCAGGAATCTGTATGCAAAAAAAAAAAAAAAAAAAAAAAACAGGGAGAAAAAACCTTCTTTTTCAGTGTGTTCAAACTTCTGTTACTCAATACCAGTAGCAGTGATTCTGACTCCTGGGGAAAAATCATCAGAGTGTTACCTTTCAAAAGAGACCAAATCATGCATGTACTCCAAATGGTTCAAGAACAGCTTTAATTTTTCTTTGGAAATACTTTGGATAGGTGTTTTTCGCTAATTTTACAGGAGCTTTAAGAGCATGGAGAAAATAGATGAAAATGTAAAAACTAAACAGTACCTAAACACTGAATTCCTGACACTTGAATAACTGAAATAAATAACTGTATATAAAAGTTGTCTTTTAGATGCCTAAAGTAAGTTACAAGCAAATATTAGTGCAGATAACAGGGCTGTGACTCTGCAATTTCATTGCATTTTTTATTTCTGTCACATCCACCTCTGCAATGCCCCCTCGACCCTATTTCCCAATGAAACCTATCCCTGAACATTTACTATAAACAAACCAGTTACTGAACATTTGATCATGCCCACCTGTTCACGATCACACAGACTCCTTTAAATAACCTGACCTAAATAAATAATCTTTGCGAATTCTCACACTGGCATTGTGCTTTTCCCATTCACATGTTTTGTCCTCTGCTTTTTTATTGTTTACCCATTTGCCCAGTCTAGGTCATGCCTGTTTGCTGATCACCTAGCCTCTTGCCTACACCTCATGTGGAATATTGCTTACAGCATTACCCTTTTAAAAAAATAAAAATAAACACCAAAATCCTGCACTTGGGTTCATCCTTTTGTCTACATGACAATTGTTGAAAAGATAAATTCTTGATAGATTACAATACCAATATTAAATCCATTTTTGGAGTTGGGGGATGCAGTTCCTTCTATAATCTTCCAGAAACAACACCTATATAATCCACCAAATTACATCCACTATATGGCCAAAAGTATTTAGATACCTGAGCATCACAGCCACACGTGGGCCTTCTGCAAACTCTTGCCACAAATTTGGAAGCCACAATTGTCTAAAATGTATGATTTCCCTTCACTGGAACTAAGGGGCCCAAACAATGCAAGGTCCATAAAGACATGGTTTGCCAAGGCTGGTGTGGAAGAACTCAAGTGGCCTGCACAGAGTCCTGACCATAACACTTTTAGAATGCAGACTATGTGGCAGATTTTCTTGGTCGACATCAGTGCCCAACTTTACTAATACCTTTGTCGCCACAAATCCCTATAGTCACAGTTCAAGTGGAAACCCTTCCCAGAAGAGTGGAGGCCATTAAAGCAGCAAAGGTAGGGAACAATTCCATATTAATGCCCATGGTTTTGGAATGGGATGTTCAACAAGCACATATAATGTAATGGGTGTAATGGTCAGGCGAATACATACTTTTGGCTATAATAATAATAATAATAATAATAATAAAAATTCCTTAGCTGCATATAGCGGGGGGGATCTCTTCAACCACCACCAGTGTGTAGCATCCACCCGGATGATTCGACAGCACCCATAGTGCAGCAGAATGCCCACCCCACACCAGCTATTGGTGGAGAGGAGAGTGATGTAGCCAATTCAGGAATGGGGGCCATGATAGATAAGGGGGGAATTTCACCAGGACACTGTGATTATACCCCTACTCCTTACAAGAATTATCCTGGGATTTTAATGACCACAGAGTCAAGACCTCGTTTTAACATCTCATCCGAAAGACAGTGCTGTTTTTACAGTATAATGTCCCCATCACTATACATGGGCATTAGGACCCACACAGACTACAGGGAGAGCACCACCTGCTGGTCTCCCTAATACCACTTCCAGAAGCAATCTTAGGTACTCCCATCCAAGTACTAGCCAGGCTCAACCCTGCTTAGCTTCAGTGGAAAACCAGGTAAGAGCTGCAGGGTGATATGGCTCTGGTATCATCAAGTTACCGTTACCGATCATATTTGTATTATGAATCTTGACCTAAATAAACCAGTGGTCTTTAAGGGGGTGACAAGTAAATAACTTGATTCAAACCATTATCCTGTGTGTCTCATTTAAAGAGAATCTTTGAATAAACAAAAAGTATGCCAGGACAAACATAATTTACTGGTTAATATGAGAGTTATTATATTTAGTTTGAAAGCCAATTTTAACAACTATAGTGATTGTCATGAAAATACCAAAAATATACTCATTGCATGCCTTGTGATTGCAATACGCTGATTGCATGACTTGTTTTTGCTTGTGTACTATGCTCTTAAAAATAGAGCTTCAAGTCTCCACAACTGAACTTCTGCAGAAAGTCTTTCAACACTGAAAATCAGATCACTCCAGTGCAGCCCAAGATAAACTTTGTATTTTTTAAAAATAGTTTTCTTTCCTCAGTAGCCACAAGAAATGTAAGGAAGCAGAGACTTACTTCAGAGAACCAAATATTTAGCTAAAGTAAAAAGCTGAAGGGCTATATTATTTGAAGTGGGAAAAACAGTCTCAGTTATCCATGTGGATCAATATATGATAGAGTATTGAGTAAACAATAGGCAGTTCTCTTTGCCAGCAAACCTCACATGCCTTGAAGGCATCTGTTCTTGACTGGCGACGTCAAACAAAAACAGTCAACTACCTTTTATGAGGAGAATACAATAACTGCTATACAGTATCATATAGAAGCTTTTTTCATGGTTTTACAGACCACTGACCTGTGTGATTTATCACTACCATACCTAATCATTCTACAGACACAGATTTAGTCACCCTATCAATTTATTTATCTATGAATTTTGCTTAGATGAAACAGAATTTAAAAACAATGAAGATGCACATTATTGGAAATAAAATAGATTTATCTTTGAGACTATTTATCTTTGAGTTTTAGCTCATAGATGTCTTATAAATTATTTGTTAGTATGTTACCTAAAGATTTTTCAGTAATATAAAAGCTCCCAGATGTCTTATATTATTTACTTAATTATTATTATGACCAGTTTCATATGTTGCACATTTATCTGAATATATAGAAAATATTTCAACCTTATATTAACAAAATGATAGATAGCTATGAAAACCACCTTAACATAAATTAACTTACAAGTACTTTTTGTTTGTTTTTAATCTGGTTAGAAGAAAATCCCGAATGTTTACGCTGTTAACCAACCAACCAACCTTTCCTGGTAAGGTCACTTTATGATTGGCAAGAGTAACTAGCTTCCAGTTCTTCCAGTTCACATCATGAAAAGTGTGGGAACACCCATCTGAAGAGACAATTGACTGATTAACATCATGGGCAGAGCATATGTCTTACACCCCATCCTAAGGCAATCTCTGGTTGGTTGGAACCCTTAGAGGGCTGGCCTAGTCAGAAAGAGTTAAAATCCAATGACACCCAAGAAACTTCTCTCTTTCTCTTCCGCTCTTGGCTCACTCAACTCAACTCAGAACTCATCGAAGGGACAGAGGCAGCAGGGGTCTCCAGAGCCCTCAGAGAGTTCTCCCCAATCGACTCCGGGGAGATCAGACAAGACCACTTCTGCTCGGAGACCCAGCCAGAGTCATCGCTAGCTCTCCAAACATCCCTCATACCATTTCATTCATCATTCCGGTTGGACTTCCATGATGCCACTCATGTCTGGCCAGACCACTGACTAATAACCACTGTGGGAATCCCCTTAACACCACGACATAATGAGGAAATCCCCTTAACGGTCAAATGTGCTCTTTTACATCTTTTAACTCTTCAGAATTTACAATGAAACTATTCATTATACATTTCTATTAGACTCAGTGCTGTTATCCAGTATTTTAATCTGAAATAAAAGAACACACTATAAAACAACACGTAATATGATTTATAAGTTAAACATCTCTATTCAGACAAAATGTGACCATAAGCATCTTGGCAGCACACTGCTCAGAGAACATTATATCCAGGTTAAGCACACACGTTTTTAATTTTTTTTTATTTGTGCCCCTGCCCTTGGCATGGAAGATTCCAATTTTATTTTTTTCAAAACAAATCACGCCAAAGCTTGCCCACTACTTTCTGCTTAGCTTTGGCTTTACTGTGCTCTCTCACCCACACACACACACACACACACACACACACACACTCCACTCACTGCTCTTGGAGAGAGAGAGAGATATCGCAAACATATACGTGGAGCAACTGGACCATGTTAGTCACAACCTTTCTAGCTCATCCATCAATCACCTCCCTCTAATTTCAGACCCATGCTAAACTATGCCTCCACCTGCTACCGTGAGTCTAGCATCAACAGTAGGCCACATTATAGTCATATGGATTACTACTATGTAAGAAAGTTAATCAGATTATTATTATTATTAACTTCCACCAGGCTGAAAATGTCCATACAACCCATTTCAGCACAAGGTTAATAAGAATAACTGTGTTAACAAGACTAACATTGTGCTGTATGAGCAGGAACCTTAGGTTTAGAGAGTGTCCTATGGAGATTTAAGGGTGCCTTTGGGTATTAACTAGTCCAAACAATGGGACATTAGGCACGTTTTTAAGAAAACCAGAAAAAATTGCTGTATAAAACAATAGCACATAAACTCCCAGAATGAACACAGTCAAGTGCAAGTCCTTCATACCTGATACCATGTCAATGTGTGAACTTTTCAGCTGCAGGACACTGATGTGCACCATGACTTTGCCATCTTTCAGTACAAGCTCGAACATGCCATCAGCCAGTGCGCTGAACAACAGCAGGCCCTTAGCATTCCAAGTGCGAAACTGGAAGCTTACAGACACCATGTTGTGCTCCCTTCTGCCTGGTAACTGCAGGAAACTTGTGGCATTGAAGAATACTGGGAAGGTGTGAGAGTCCATGCAGGAAAATGTCAGGTTGCGCTACAATTGGGGCAGAAAATTAGAAAAATATTATTACAGTCTCAGATGTAAAATCTGTCCTCCAATGTGCATGTCTTTAAGAGAGAAGAAATTAAAAAAGATTTACTGATGCTATTTTGCTGATGTGTATAAAATTTATAGCCAAATAATTCAGTCAGTTATAACTGATGTAGTTAAATTTAGCTAGCTTGTTAACAAATTGTTTATTGGTTATAATATCTAATGTACAGTCATGTGAAAGAATAAGTGGAAATTGTTGGATTTTTGACATATTTGGACAAGTAAACATTTGATCCTCTTTGAAACAGTGCCTATTAATAAATGTGATACACTCAATCAAATGAGACATAAAATGTACATTTTGTATTAATTTTTCACAATTTAAATGAATAAAAAAACAGACCAGTCACATGGAAAAGATTGGGTGCCAATGATTAGAACCTGCTTAGGGAGTGCAGGTGGAACCTGTCTTATTTAAACCTCTTACATCAAGTGTCTGGTGTACCCTTTGTTGTTGAGGCATGTGGTGTTATCATGCCAAGAACTAAAGAGTTCT
This sequence comes from Stegophilus panzeri, assembly GCA_024331685.1. Lineage (NCBI taxonomy): Eukaryota > Metazoa > Chordata > Actinopteri > Siluriformes > Trichomycteridae > Stegophilus > Stegophilus panzeri. The sequence continues at coordinate 2,730,218 of JANDJT010000131.1, read as the reverse complement.
ATAAGGCTCTATAAGGTTGTGGATGCCTTTGAGTCTGGAAAGGGATTTAAAAAGATTATTTGAAATACATCATTCCACTATAATGAAAATCATCTACAAGTAGCGCAGATTTCAAACGACTGCCAATTTGTCCAAGCCTGGCCGTCCCAGCAAATTCAGCCCAAGAGCAGTCTGTCTGATGAAAAAAGAATTCTCAAAGAACCCCCAAATTTAATCACAGAATCTGCTATTAAGTCTTGAAACTGTTAAAGTGCATGTTTCTACAATCAGAAAGAGATTGCACAAATTTGACCTGCATGGTAGGCATGCCAGGAAAAAGCCTTTGCTGTCTAAAAAGAATATTAGAACAAGACTACAGTTTGCCAATGAGCATATAGGCAAAGACCAGGCCTTTGGAATAATGTGCTCTGGACAGACGAACCAACTGCAGACATGTTTGGTGCTGACCAAAGACAGCTTTTCAGGAGAAGCACCTCATACCAACTGTGAAGCACGGTGGGGGGAATTTTATGGTTTGGGGTTGCTTCGCTGCCTCAAGGACTGGACTGGACTGAAGTTGAACCAAAAGTGGACCTTTCAACAGGATAATGATCCTATGCATACTAGAAAATCCACCAAGGAGTGGCTAAAAAAAAAAAGAACTAGAGGGTTATGGAATGGCCAAGTCAAAGCATGGATTTGAATCCCATTGAAATGTTTTTTGTTTGTTTGTTTTTGGTTTTTTTTTTATTTTTTTTTTATGGGGGTGTTAAATGGGCAGTACATGCAAGAAAACCTTTAAACATCTTGCAACTGAAAGAATATTGCATGGAAGAGTGGTCAGAAATTCCAGCAAGCCAATGTCAGAGACTGGTGGAGAATTATGCAAAATGTCTACATGAAGTTATTTATGCTAAAGGGGGTAATACTAGCTTCTGAGGCCAAGGGTGTACTTATGACATAATATCACATATATTGATATTTCTCTTGAATAAATGATTGAAAAAGTTATTATTCCTTGTGGTTTTATTCAAATATAGCAGCTTTATTAATAGGCACTGTTTCAAAGATGATCAAATGTTTGCTTGTACAATCACGTCGAAAAAGATGACAATTTAATTTAATCTAATAAAATGGTAATACTATTCATTATGCTAATGTTAGCTAGATTGATGGCATACTTAAAATGGCTGTATTGGGATGACTGCATATATTACAATGTCAGCATTTCACTACACTTTGTCCCCTGTATAACTGTGGATGCAACAAATAGATCCTTTGCATCCCTGAATCCTTAATGTTGCCAAAGTGTAAAGAAAACAATGAGAACATTAACAAGAAAAATATCAGAAAATATCAGTGAGAAAAATGTTAATATTACCAAACAAATAGTACTAATAAATAATAAGAAGGAATACAGCAATAACACTACCTGTAACAATAATAATAATAATAATAATAATAATAATAATAATAATAATGTCATGATTTGGATTTAGAGGAAGATGTAATTGCAGAATATAAGTGAAATGTTTAATAAAGTAACAAAGCACAACACAAAACTTACATGGATCAAAGATGAGCCTAAGGTGATACATGGAGAAAGAATAAACGCAAGATAACAGTGCGGTGCTGAATGTGACCACACACACACACACACACACACACACACACACACACATACACACACCCTTGTGCTAATGAGCTAAATGTGAAACAGGTGAATGAGACATGTGACGGTGCAGTGGCTGATGGGAAACGTAGTTTCTTGTCCAATATTACATGACAGAACATCCCCCTGAACACGCTGCTTCCGGAGCATGTAACCAGTTCATGAGGGGGGCCTGGATACCCAGAATAGAGGTCCTTAAGCATTTCAGAATTACATTGTGTGTCATCCCTCATGGGGCTGGATAGAGGATGCTTGACATGTTAACTGAGGTTCAGAAGTGGGTTGGTCTCTTCCGCACTGTAGAGAGATGACGTGATATTCCCGGCCTGCCTTGAAGCGCAGAGCGACGGCTAGAGGCTGCAGAGAGGAACAAAGCTCAAGGCAGAGCCCGAGGGGGGAGCGACTTTCACCATATCGCTAGAGGGGGGAGCAATGTTCTCTGAGAGGCCAGAGGTGGGAGCGATGCTCTCCATGAAGCATGAGGGGCGAGCGATGTCCTCCATGGAGCAGGAAAGGAGAGCGACATACAGCACGAAGCAAAGAAAAGGAGCAACATCTTCAGCCGAGCAGGATGGCAGAGCGACGTCCTCAGCGGAGCAGGATGGCAGAGCGATGCCTTCAGTTGATTAGGAAGGTGGAGTGATGTCTGAAGCGGAGCCTGGCGTTGTGATGTCTGAGGCCGAGCAGGGAAGTAAAGCAGAGCTCTTGGCTGCATTGGGAGGCAGCGCAACATCTTCAGCTCAACAGGGAGACTGAACCACGTCCTCAGCTGAACAAGGATGCTAAGTGTTGTTTTCAGCTGAACAGGGGTGCTGAGCGGCGTCCTCAGTCGTGCAGGGAGGCTAAACAACGTTCTGCGTTGACTTGGCAGGCTGAATGAGATCCACATTAGGGGAGGAAGGGTGGGAGATGGTTACCACCGGGCTGGCAGGCTCCTTCTCGACATACGCCGATCCCTTCCTTCTCCCACTGTGGTTTTTCCCTTTCAAAAAGAGCGTGTTGCATGCTTAAAAAATCTGCTGCATCCATTGATTCAGTCGTACATTCTGTCACAATTTGGATTTAGAGGCAGATGCAATTGCAAAATATAAGTGAAATGTTTAATAAAATAACAAACAAAGCACAACATAAGAGTTACATGGATCAAAGACAAGCATAGCTTACATACATGGGGACAAAACAAACAATGCAAGACAACAGTACAGTGCTGAACGTGTCTATATATACACACCAGTGCTAATGAGCTAAACGTGAAACAGGTGAATGAAACATGTGACATGGTGCAGTGGCTGATGGGAAACGTAGTTTCTAGTCCTTTTCCGATATTACATGACAAATAATAATAATACAAGAAGAAGAAGAAGAAAAAGGAGAACAGTAAAAATCAACAGCAATACCAGCAATAAGGACAAAATGGGTTTGGACAAATTTGAGTTTGGTTAGGGGATGGGAGGTTATGGATTATGGCAAGAGCGGGTACATGCCATCCATAGTTTCTAAGGTGATATCACAACATCACAGAAACATATCACATATTTAGCAGCAACTGTTGCTGTGTGTACTTTCCCATGAATGATCTGTAGGTTGAAATTTACACCTGATTTTTATTTCAAAGCAAAGAGGAAACGTACAGTATCTCTGTCTTGACATTACCTGTCTTGCAGCGGACAGATAACCAAATGTTTTCTATGAGATAAAGTTCCTGTGATATCTATTATATTGTGTATTTAAAACAAGCATTTTATGCCAAGCATTGTGCATAGTGAAATAAATTAAATAAAGGCAGATCAAGGCTAATCAAAGTTGCTAATCAAGTTTAACTTGGAGCACATGTGTTTTTTGTCTTTACGAGTGCAAATGGATATACTTTATGACCAAAATTATTTTCACCTGGGTGAAAATAGGCAATCCATTTAAAATATATTTTCATGCCTATATTGCTATTGCAATGTAGTATACAACTTTGTTTTCTAACCAAAATCAAATTAAGCAATGTTATATTGTAATTCCCAAATGCAGTATTTCTTACGCATTAAAAACACAGCACTGAAATTCAATAAAAAGGAGGCAAGACCCTAATGTTCAGAATAACTAGAAAGAAAATCAATGTGTGAAATGGCCCTCTAAGTGCTATGGGTTCTCTCATATAGAACAGATAATCCTATAAAATTGACACTGCAGTAAGTTGAAACTACAGTTATTTTACTTAAAAATAAAATGAAATGAAAACTGCAGGGACACATGGTGAAGTGGCTTTATTCATAATTGCATAGCTTTTCCAAATCTCTGTTTTCATTTTGTTGTAACAGAATGGAAAAGTGTTTTTGGCCCTTTCTAAGTACTTTATTAATGTATGTTGGCAGGAGGACTTTTAATGCACTTAAATTTTTACAAACATGTAATCAGTAATCAGTCCGACTGCCTTTGAAAGAGGTTTGTTATGTTGATTTTGCTATGCTGAGACAGTCACCAGGTACACTGTCACTTTCACAGCAGTAGTTTTGTTCATTAAAAAAGTCTTACTTGGCCCTGGTAAATTCCTTAGGCATGTCTGACAGATTTGTCAAATTTATAGCTCAAATGAAGGACAGGCAAATGTTTACGAAACTAAGCTCATATAAGTTTATAATATTATATAAAGCATCACACCTGTCTACCTGTAAAACTATTTATCCACTATATACGTCAGTCTTAAAACAGATAACCTTCTAAATACCATATGTATACAGTATAAAACATACAGTGGGGGATATAAATATTGGACGCGTCAACATTTTTTTTCAGTAAATATATTTCCAATGAGGCTATTCACATGAAATTTTCACGAGACATCAGTATTAACTCAAGAAATCCGGAAATATCAAGAAATCCACACATTAAAGTTCATAAATAAAGTTATGTGTAATAAAATGGAGTGACACAGGAAAAAAGTATTGAACACGCTAACTGAAATTTATTTAATACTTAATGGAGAAGCCTTTGTTTGTAATGACAGCTTCA
>JANDJT010000131.1:2651155-2668594 GCA_024331685.1 Stegophilus panzeri | reverse complement strand
TAAGGCTGATGGCATACTTATTGCATTAGCACATGGTTGTTCTTCCAGACACTGTTCTGTGAGCAGGCTGGACAGCATTAGTGCCTTCCCACAGTAGAAACAATGGCCTCTCCTGTTCCTTTCCTGATATTCTTAGATTTTAAGCTAATCTGTATTCTGTATGAGTTTCACTTTTACTCAGCCAAACAGCATTGACCCATGCTAACACGTTACATGTCAGAATTGAAATGAGCTATGTAAGCAGAAACCATCAACAAATACAAGTTCAGGTTATCAACAAATTCGCATAAATACATAAGACTAATCAGGTAGGTAACAAATTATGGTCAAATCATAGAAACAGGCAAACAGTGAGGAAAACCTCCATAACGTAGCAGAGTTTAATCTGGAGAGAGAATTAAGAGTGTTTGTGAGTCTAGGTTCCAAAGAGGTGTGTGTGATCAGAAGCCTGGTGACTGGGAACTGGAATATGTGTGCTGTGGATCTTGTGATTGGTTGTCAGCTGGCATGAAGATTGGCAGATGTTCTTATAATGTAGTGTGTCTGATCATTTATATTTCAACAGCTAGTGGGTATGGCTACTTGCTGAATGTAGTATGTGATTAGTACATTGTGGGTAAAATCTCATTCATTTGCTTCATTTTGAACATGGAGGTAAAATTTGTATGAAATTACTTTTTCTGTGAAGCAGTATGTTATAATGATAATGGGTGTAAATGTGTGTAAAGGTGCTTTCTGTGCAAGAGCAATACCTTTGTTCTGAACAACAATGAGGGAGAGAACAACGCTGAAAATCCTCCATTACACCATGTAAAACTTCTAGGATAGAAGTGTGTGTGTGTGTGTGTGTGTGTGTGCACACGGGTGTGCTCTTGTATGTGCACATGTGATCTTACACGTAAGGCAGTTTCACGCAGGCGGCACATCTTGTTTAATGAAATGTCAACATTTCCATGGTTGGTCAAACAGACAGAAATTTTTCTATAGACTCCCTGCTGACAGCTCACAGTGTGCATGGTACGACCTAACCATTGACTGACTATGTGTGAAAATTATGATCCATTGCCTGGCATCTTAACGTGGAAAAAAACCCTATTAAAATGCATTTAAAGTGCATTTAAAGATCACACCAGGAAAGCTAGATGTCTTTTTGGATCATTACAGAAACATCACATATATCCTTTGTGTCACTGAAACTAATAAAAAAAAATATGATTGTCTGAATTAAAAATGTCTGAATTAAAAGACAATATCTCAAAAGGTTTCTGTTTGCTTTGGATTTCAAGTTCATATCTGTTCTCAGCACAATAGCACCCTTCCCGCTATCATTTCAAAGGGCAAACTCTACATCATGGTATGATGGCCTGTCACTAACTCTTTCAAAGCTTATAGTTTTGCACATCCCCTTTGAATATCTGACATAATTACATTTAACTTTATTTATTTGGAACCTTTCTTATATTGGGATGTCACTTGGAGACCTAAGAGAAAGTTATGAGAAGTTCTGTGTGCTTCCTTCCAAATGAGAAAATGGATTATTCTACCTTCTACCCTTAGTTAAGATAATTGAGGCCAATCTTCTTAATGTAGGCACATGCAATTCAAATAGTTAAACTGTGCCATTAGTTTGTCAGTTTTACTCTAATAAATTATACTAAACTGCTATGAACAGGATGATGGGGCACAAATGTAAAACTGGTGTCCAACATGGCTGCTCTTGTGCAGTTATATTTTACTGTACCCAGTTTGGAAAACAACTAAAGTGCTGCATCCATCCAGACACAGCAGGAGAAATCCACTTTGAGAGTGAAGAGAGAGGGGGAGTAGTTTTATTAGGGTCATATAATGCTTTCTGACAGATTAATGCCTGCAGCATTCAGACCAACACCACATAGTAGCTCTCTATAAACAACGCCAACTCACAGATTTGGCATTTTTAAAGGTCTCTGCAGCAATGTAATGATGGATAACAGTAAATGGCCATAGAAAGTTTAATTAATTTGTAAACTTACTACTCTAAAGCATTGAGCAGGAAATAACACCACTGATTCTTCAAAACCTGACTACACAATATTAGATCATCATATTTCATTATGATTATCTGCTCATAAGACAGAGGATAAAAAGGCTATGTCTGTATGAAGAATGGAATTCTTGTACATATGTAATCTCACATGCAACTAAATTACTTGTTATAAATTATAATAAAATATTTAAATTTGATTTCTGTTGTGTTTACCTAACTTCTCTATTTTCCAGAGACTGCAGCCTGCATCCTTATAAATTTCTGCTATAGTGATGCCATAAGGAATATGAAATCACAATACTACATATTCTTGCTTTTGACAATTTTAACACAAATTGTCACAATTTTAACACAAATTGTCACAATTTTAACACGTTCCATATTACCAGCATAAATAACTAGCAACTCAATTTGTGGGTAAAAATTACATACACAACTATATTCATACGTAATTATAACTAACTCTAACTAATAATACAACCTAAGTGGAATAAACAGGATAATACAACAAATAAATGTAAAAAATATATGTGGAAGCCAATAAGCTATCAGTGGTAAAATATGGACCTTTAGAATCTCATCTTCAAGAATCCATTCATTTCACCCTTTTTACCTCCTAAATGTAGATATAGAGTATGTGGACACCTGAAAATCACACCCATATGTGTGCCTTCCCCATCTGTTGCCACAAAGTTGAAAGCACACAATTGTCTAGAATGTCTTTGTATGTTTTAGATTTAAGATTTCCCTCCACTGGAACTAAGGGGTCCAAACCACTTCCAGCATGACAATGCCCCTGTGCACAGTACCTAATTTATCATTAATGTTCTTGTGGCTGAATGGATATAAAATCCAAAATTTAGAGTAAAGCCTTGGAGACTGTTATAGCAGCAAAGGGGGGACAACTCTAGAATAGGATGTTCAACAAGCACATACAGGAGTGGATTTAGTGATTTGGGATCCCTATTCAAAATATAGGAATGGGTTTCAGTGTTTTAACATAGATATTTAAATTTTCAGCATACATTATTTAGCATAAATAATCAGGGACTGACTGGGACCAAAAATTGGCCCTGGACTTTCTGGCCCAGAGCGGCCCACCACACCCGGCTCACAACACACCACAGCATAACACATCGGCTCATTGATGGTTAGACCAATTTTTAACACCACTTACAAAAATATAGCACAATACAGAAACATAAATGCTATTTAAACATATTTATTTGAAGTAACACTGAACATATATCAAGTAGTATTTATAAAATAGGCAAACAGAAACAGAAGAACAGTGTGACAAAGACTATAAATGTTAGCTAGACAACATTTGACAACTCCTGAATCAGTACTGAAACTTTATTTTGAGCATTAACATGAATCCATATCATGTGACATTAAACTCACCTATGATCATATCTGCAGAGTTCAGGGTTTCTTTCAGGAGCAGCACAGCAGAGCTTTAGGAGGGAATGAGGAGGAAAAGAGGGATGCATACATGTGTGTGTATGTGTGTGTGTGTGTGTGTGTGTGTGTGTGTGTGTGTGTGTGTGTGTGTGTGGATGAGAAAGTGTATATTTGAAAGAACATGTGTATGAGAAAGAGCATTTGTGTGTATAAGAGAGAGAGAGAGAGAGATAGAGAGAGCCCTGCTGCCTGTCCCAGCCTCGCTGTCCTTGGCTGTAATGCTAGAGCCATCAGCACCTGCAGAACTGCAACTTGCCTTCACGCCAAAGGCAAAATCTGTTAATTTAAAACATTTCACAGCATCTGCCTCTAACGGCTTAAACTTTTTTCGTGGAGCTTCTCAGCTCCACCTTTTTTTTCTTCCCTTTGAATCCATCGAAATCAATCTCACTGTATGAATTAGACGTGAAAGGGGGCGTGTTTCTTCAAGATACACAATGGAGCAGACCAAACAAATTGGAGGCAGGGGGGCAATAGTTTAGATGAATTATGTGGGAGATGAACAACAAAACTCCCCCAGCCATGTCGAAGGAAAGGAGGCACAATATTATCCTCACTGTTGTTATTTTCTTTTTTTCTATATATTTTTGTAGCAGTGGGCCAGCCCACTTTGCCATGCGGCCCACCAGGAAAACTTCCAGTGCTCCAGATAGCCTGTTAATAATTTAAAAATATATATAATTTGCATTTTTAGGGGGCCTTGGCTTCTGGGGGCCTTTGCCTAGTGCTAATTCTGCCCCTGAGCACATATGATTGTGATGGTTAGGTGTCCACATGTGGTTGGCTACATTCTTATTGTTTATTTGACAAGTAAGATTTATTTGTACTCTGCACATTGGAGGATGAAAACGTACTATTTCTAATTCTGTAAACATTGATACACTGCCTTCATTCGTCAGTTGCATGAGTGTGGTTGATTAATTGAAGGGCACTTCAGGAAAAATATTAAAATATATAAGCTCAGAGACCCTTGCATAAGCCCTAACTTGCAGATGAAAGGCAGAACACATCTGTTATGCCGATATGGACTAAAGCTTCAGTGTCGTAGCCTGCCTGAACATACACGGACACAAATCTTCAACAACATACTGCCATTAATTCATCACAGAATGAGCAAGTGAGATTTAACTCTTTGTTCAGAGAAGCAAAGTAACAAAGATACACAGCACAGAAGGCAGATTCCCTATTAGCAACACATCCATGTCTTTATATGAAGCAATTCCAATGATGTTAGGTAAATTAATAAATTGCCTGGACAAAGACAGAATTAACAAAATCAGGATGAAGGCAGTTTGGTTGACCAAGAATCTAGCACCAGTTCTAAAGAACTGAAATGAAATCTGAAGAAAATGCATGCTGACATCCAGGTAGCAGCAGCACAGACTTCCGAGTGGCACCCTCCTCTAAATAAGGTCCAAATAGCATGACAGGCTGGGTCAGACTGGAGCCATTGTTGGGGCCCTATACATTAGGGATGTAACTGAATATAAATACATTATCTGGATTGAACAAATAATGCTTTCTAAACTACACAGATCTGAATACATATACAAACAATGGGCCTCATTCATCAAGTTAGTAAAGTTGTATTTAAATATTTGCGTAAACCAAACCACACTAAAAATTTCCACTGTATTTACAAATGTTTTGGAAACACTGATTTTACACAAGCTGGTATATGCAAAGAAATTAATTTCATTCTGCTGTAATGTATATGTGAAAAATAAAGGCTTCTTCTTCTTCTATGTCAGCTCAGACATGTGTTAACGGCTTACAGCGGAGACAGACCAGCCAGACCTCTGTTTATATAGTGGCATTTCTTTTGTCATAATTGAATGTTTACTTTTATTTGTCTTAATTAATGGGTTTGGGTTGGCACGCTTCCTTTATTTTGTACATTCTTTAATTAATGGCAATAATATAAAATGCTATGCAAAATATTTGGATTAGGGCACCTGCTAAATGTTGTAAAAGTAATAAAAAATAAGCAATTTAAACTCGACAGTATATTCCAGATATTAAAGTGCAGTAATCCATGCAAATTATATGATTTGAAGTCAATCAAGTCAAGGTTTACAGTAGTTAGTCTTCTTATGCAAAATCTGAGCTTCTTGTCATCCCAGCCTGTCCCTCAACTCAACCACAACCTCGCTGTACAGCTTGGCTCAACCACACTCAAGCCAAGTTATTTTGTGGGGACAGCAAATTTACACTGTTACACAAGCTGTACACTCTCTACTTTACATTGTAGCAAAGTGTCATTTCTTCAGTGTTGTCACATGAAAAGATATAATCAAATATTTACAAAAATGTGAGGGGTGTACTCACTTTTGCGAGATACTGTATCTCTATAAAACAAAAGAAATATGCTTTCATACATGGCCAAAGATGGACACCTGACCATCACACTCATATGTGAGCCTTCCCCAAATTGTTGCCACAAAGTTGGAAGCACACGATTATCTAGAATATCTTTGTATGCTGTAACAGTAAGTTTTCCCTTCTCTGGAACTAAAGGTCCTAGCCCTGTTCTAGCTTGACAATGTCCCTGTGCACATAAGCAAGGCCATGAAGACATGGTTTTGCAAATTTAATGTGGAAGAACTCGAGCATAGATAAATAGCCGTGCTGTTCATTCCCCACGATGGCAGAATAATCCAACATTGTGGGGTTATAAATACTGCTTATGTGTGGTTTTTCCCCAGAAGCGTAATATTTCGTCATGCATTCATGGAAAAAAAGGGGAGTTTTCTGTGGTGTGAGGGAGATTTATTTTCACTAAACACCCTTCTGGCTCCTTGGAGTAAAAGAGGAAAATTTTATTTTATTTTATTTTATTTATTTATTTATTGGCTTTCCATAGTGGAAGGAGTCGCCACAACACGAGCTCCAAAATCCGGCAGCGAGCCGGACCTCGAAAACAGAGCAACAGATAGAGCAGCACTCATCTCTAGCTCCTCTTCCAGATCCATACGAGATCCCCAGGACCTGAGCCGGCTTGCTGCCTCTGCAGCAGCTGGCCCAGATCCGCGAGGCTCTGAAACCCAACTCCCTGTGAGTGGAGCTGCCTGATTGTAAAGCGTTCACAATGCGCACTGTCAGACCCCTCAAGGGCTGCTGTGGTGTGCTCCATCACTAGATACTTCACACAGAAAGTGTGTCCAACCCCCCGTGATGAAATGGGTGCAAAGCGTAACACTTCCTCAATTCTCTCTCACTCATACTTTTCTCTTGCTCTTTTTTTTAAAGGGTCAGAAAATTAAAGAGATTTTTCTTTCTTTCTTTTTTTTTAAAGATAGAGAGGAAATGAAGGTCTTTTTGCAAGCGTTACACAAACGACCGACATTCAGTCTCACTGAAGATAATAAGGCTGCAACACAGTTCACAGGTGCCATATTTATATCACGCGACACACTTCATTGCCACGTCACCTGATCACGGCAGGCCTATAAATAGGTATGATGTTACACATGCTTCAGATACCAGTCACGCGCGAGGGCGCTTCCCACAGCGTAAAGCTCATGCAACTTTGAGTTTCCATTGAAAGGGAACTGATAAATCTATTCTAAAGTATTATAAAGTATGTTTCTTAAAAACCCAACAGCAACATTTTTTTAAAAAAGTGTATGAATGGAAAAAAACAATGTCTTTTTACGTTAAATAGAAATTGCGCTCTGGTCTATTTTGTTGGACGTTTATTGTTGGTTTATTTGTCTGTTGTGCCTGAATAGGTGAAGAAAATGGCAAATGGTGAACTCTATAAAGCATTATTAAGAATATTATCAAGAATAATAATGGACACTGAATGGAGATGCTGTGAAGCAAAAATTAAATATCCTGAAAATAACCATTTGTTGAAAAAAAAAAACCCACAAACAGTACTTGATGGCCTATTTGTTTGATTAGGTTAGAACCATGTTTTGCACCCATTACATCATGCCCACTTACATTACTAGAAAAAAAACTGAGCCATGTCTTTGAAGAAAAGCTGTCCATAGCGATCATCTCTGATTGAATATAGTCTCACAATGTAACAAAATTGGTGGGCTGAGACATGCCATGATGGAACTCTCTACTGATTACCACAGGTCTTTCACACATTCTGCTACCACACTTCATCAAATATCTTTGTTCCTTTATGACTAGCTCAAAGTCTATTACTGTAAACTGTGACACAGATCCTGAGAAATATAAACACTTTGCAGCACCAAAGTTAACAACACAGTCATGGAAGTTCCACTTTATCCAACAGCCTCATCAGGCACTCCACTTGAGTGCTACTCCTATCTATCAGATTCAAGAGTGTGAGAAAGACAGTAAGAAGTGGGCAGTGGACGCCACTGCTGTTTTGACATAATTTGCATTGAAATCAATGGCAACAGAGGCATTTCTGATGGACCCCAAAAACTCATTTTAAGCACAGCTGAGTAGGCCTATCCTGTTTTGTGGAGCATTGCAGGCCTTTTGGAAAATTATTGGGAGCAGAAGAAGTGATAAAAACCTGCTTTAAAAGGTCTAAACACAGACTGTTCTGGCACACATTAACACCTCATTACTCATTCATGCAGGACAAGTGACAGGTACAAGGGGATTCAATACACATGGCCAGGTGGTGGGAGAGGAAAATGAGCACTGCTGCAAAAAAAAAGGTATTAGTGCTTACACTCAGATTAAATTGCTTGATATAAATGATTTAAGGTATTTGTCTCCAGAGAATAGAGAAACCAATAGCAAGTCAGCATTTACTGTTGTAAATAACCATCTGTCTTCGTGTTTATTGCAGTGCAGTATCTACTCCATTCACAAGCAGCTAAATCAGCTTTAATTAGTGGCCTAAATTCAACACACTGATGCAAGTAAAATGCAATGCAACATGGAATTACATTCACTTCAGAAACAAAGTCAGTGTTACATTCTTTCAAAAAAAGCAAGAACTGAAGCAATATAAGAGCAATGCAATAAAAATTTTGCTTTCTAGCATGTTTTCTGAATGTCAAAATGAAAACCAATACCGTGTGTGTATTGTAATTCACTTTTTTCACCAGTAAGACTGCATTTTGCTCTAGCATGGAATCTTCTCCATAAACAACAGGGCTTGGTTTAAATCACTAGCACACAACAATTCTTTACCTTCAATAATATTTTACCCCATTCCTCCAAGGAGCTAAAAATTATTTGATCTTGAATAATATTTGAAGACATCCCTGATAAAAGTCACAAGCCCGCAAATGGTTATTGTATACACAATTCATCTGAAGTTAATTAAACTGAAGAAACTGAAGGTTAGGAAGACGATCTACGGAAAAGTAATATCTGAATGTGGGGGGGTTACACATTCACTGGTTTCGAGTTAAAGATGGACTCCACTTCATAGAGAGTCTGTATAACAAATTTTAGCAGCAGAACTAAAGCCTTTCAGGGGAAATGTCTTCAAATTCATATCACAATGCGATTCACCTTGACTTATTTTAAAAGACACCTTTCTGTGTAGTCTGGGGTGGTTCAACAAAATGCAGCACTATGTGAATAGCAGTGCAGGCTCACTTATAAATCTCCAAACTAATAAAGGATTCACCTCAGCACTGCCCTCCAGATCTCTCTCACTCACTCTCACGCTCACTCTCTCTCTCTCACTCTCTCTCTCTCACACACACACACACACACACACACACACACACACACACACACACTCTCTGGTTAACACACTGGTTAAATCACAAAACTCCCCTTCATTCAATGCATCTGCATGTTTTGCCAGGGCTGAAGTAATATTTAAATGATGTACACAAAGAGAAGCCTTGAATCTCTCATGCACAGGTACAGAGAAACAGAAGGGTTTGTTAGAAAAGCAGGATGTATGCTTTAGGTTTCTGACCAATCAAAAAGTCATACTCCATTCGTAGGCATAGGTTTTGGAAGGGCATGATGGACTTCTGTTCAATGTATCCTTGTTGCATCTTGGTGTTTTAATGTTTTTGCTAAAAAAAATATCATATACATTTAAATGACTACAGTTAACACAGTTGGATGAATCTTACACCTGTAAGAAAACTCCAATAAAGGAAAAAAGCTTGATGGCTATCATCTAATCATCTAATGCTGCATTATACTTATTATTAATAATAATTATTAAATGTGGACTGGATGCAAGTACAAGTCAATTTTCCAAAGTGAGGTTGTTGGGTTGTTTTATATCACATTTACTTAATAAGGTTAAAATAGCCAGTTTCACCAATAATGCCACTTATTACATTAGTTAAGTGCGGGAATGGCAGTGCAACAAGTGTGTCTAAAATAGAATGTGGGCAATTTGCAGTGTTCACAGTACATTTTATTAGGCAATGACAATATAATATGTTAGGAATATTACTTATAATGCATTACCCTGTACAGTGTTTAATTGCTTAATGAAATGTACCTTCATTAGTGTAAGGTTTATAGGTGTAAAACAACTTTATTGTTAATATTTTGTATAAACCATTTATCATATGGTGCTCTGTATGCCTTGAGGAGTGTGTCCCCCCAAAGTTGAAATAAAACTTGTACCACTGACACCATTATAGCATGGGGCTCTCTTTATAATATCAGATTGTTGCACCTAGGTTACTAAGTGTCTGGTGTTGTATTGGAAAATCTGCCTTTTAACTCGTCTGGTTCCTGATGTCCAGTCAAGTCTCAATCTAAATGTATTTCCTTTGTTGAAGAACATAAAGTGCTGTTCTAGCCTCTCTCTCTCTCTCTCTCTCTCTCTCTCTCTCTGTCTCACTCACACACACACACACACACACACACACAGTTATTGGTTGCTTGCTTACTTGCTGCCACCCTGTGGACAAGAAACTATTAATTCATTCATCTTCAGTAACCACTGTATCCTGGTCAGGGTCATGGTGGATTCTGAGTCAATCCGGCAACAATGGATGTAATGACACATTCATGGACACACCTTGAATGGGACACCAGTCTGTTGCAGGGCACAGTGTAAACAATCATTTACACCTTTAGAGTAGCCAAACCACCTACTGGTGGTGTTTTTTTGGGAGCTGGGAGGAAACCAGTGAACCCAGAGGAATCCGATAAATACATGAAGCAAACATGCACAGAAAATCCACATAGACAGTAATCTGAGCTCAGGATCAAATTGGGGACCCTGCAGCTTTGAGGCAGCAATGCAGCAAGAATGCTTCTTATTCATGACATGCCTGCCTTTTGCCACATTTGAAACCTGGCAACACTGGTCACACTATGTCAACACAGCTAAAGCCTAAATGTGAGCTTCTGCCTCGGACATATTTTGCATAATTAATATTTAAGACAAGGCGCACAGTGGCTTAGTGGTTAGCACGTTCACCGCACACCTCCAGGGTTAGGGGTTCGATTTCTGCCGCTGCCCTGTGTGTGCAGAGTTTGCATGTTCTCCCTGTGTTGTGGGGGTTTCCTCCGGTACTCCGGTTTCCTCCCCCAGTCCGAAGACATGCATGGTAGGCTGACTGGCAGGTCCAAAGTGTCCATAGTGTATGAATGGGTGTGTGTATGAGATTGTGCCCTGCAATGGATTGACACCCTGTCCAGGGTGTACCCTGCCTTGTGCCCAATGCTCCCTGGGATAGGCTCCAGGTTCCCCGTGACCCTGTAGGATAAGTGGTATAGAAAATGGATGAATGGATGGAATATTTAAGACCAATTAGGTCCTGATCTGAATGAATGTTATGAATACATGAATATTTTAATGCATATAAAAGAAATATAATATATGATCAGTTTAGTTCAGTTTGACTGAACGTAAATCCAGCAATAGAGGTCATGGTCACAGGCTTTGCACATGGTCACAGAGTTGCAGACTTTAATGTCTTTCAGTCCTACAAACTAACTATGCTACTCCTTGTCCAAGGGCCCCCCATCCTAGGTTTTTAAGGTGCACTTTTTATGCCTTTTTTTATGCCTTTCAGTCATGGTCAAATATATATTATGATGTGGATATAATCAGAATTTTAATAAAATATATTGAACATTGAACAGTAAAGGGGAAACAGGCAAGGCTAACAGGCAGTGAAGGCAGTCATAGCAGAGGTGGAATCACTCAAGTAGCAACACGTTGATCACGACATTGATAATTACTCAAACAAAGCCACCTTAAGGCTATCTGTATCTAATACTTATGGAAATAGAACCAGTAGCTAGTTCAAAATGAATCACATGAATTTACATGAATTTACATGTGCACCATGTGTGTGGAAAATAAAGCTTTGTTGTAGAATATAGTAGTGTTTATCTGTTTGTTTGGGGGGGGGGTTTAGCAAGAGAGGATGTAATATCTTAATGGTATTTGAGTGTCCCATCATCGCCACCATGGCCTGGTAAGCTAATTAGCTAGGATAGCTTCTCTTGACAAGTATTTTTCTTTTTCAACATGATAATGACAATATGCAGAGCTCTCGTTTGCATTTTGGATGTAGCTAGCTACTCTTTTGGCTGGAGCTGAGTGACAGAGCTTGTGAGCTTGTACATTTAATAGCAAAGTGGACCTGCAGGTTAAATGTAACTTGCCGGTACAGCATACCTGACCATACCAGGTTACTTTCACCATTGCTATTACATGACTATAAGTTCAAGTATCAGCAGGGAATGACTCTACAGAAAAAATACTTTCCAGAAACTGGCAAGCAATAATCAACCTATTTCCTCTTGGTCAATAATTTCTCTCCACTTTTTCCTCAGAAGCTCAAAAAAATCTATTCAGGACATTTTTAGCAACAAACAGCAGATTATTCTAACTGCACCAGGTTTTGTCTTTACCAATTTCAAATCAGCAGGTGATATCTTTCTTTCAACACACCATTCACATCGACCAATCAGGTTTAAATATCACAAGTGATGTGAAGTTGGAAAACAAACACAGAAATTATAAAGATAAATGATTTTGTGTGCCAGTTCTGGTTAAGGCATCAGAGAGGTTGAGATCCATGCAAAGTATCTGGTCAGCACATTAAGAAGGGGCATTTTTATTGTGGTTAGAAGGGCTGCAATTAATACCACAACTGTGTCTCTGCTCTCAAAATGGGTCAAAATCTACAGTTGTGCTTAATATAAAAAATAAGGCCTCCGAGTTAAATATCAATAAAATGTTCATAATTTCTGTAGGCAGAACATTCTGATATTAGTCCTACATGAAAATAAACTTGTGAATTAATAAATTGTACAAATGATCTTTTTTATGAAAAACAATTTTATGACCTCCCCCATCCCTCAGATACCATCAGTACCATTATGTAGCAGATACATCTTGTCAGAACACATATAAAAATTATAACAGCCAATTTTGACAATGCCTGCCTAATTGTTGTGCAGCTCAAAGCTAAAACCACTGAGCAGCTCTTCCCACTTATTTGAATTGGGGTGAAATTAGCAGCATTTGCTCACGAAGGCGCGCCTGCTTGTATGCATACTAATAGGTGGTGAATTCATCCAAATGAGCACCATTCCTTGTCTGATGCTCCTCACGTAATTGTATTTCCAGGTTTAGCAGCCTCTTCACCAGCTGGCTGATCCTTGTAAAGTATAAGTGCCAATAGCTTCCAACCTGTTAATGTGTAACTGCAGACCAGCTTCAGGTAATGATGGCAGAAGGTAACCAAGGTTAAAGAGCAGAATGGAGGAGTGCTCAGGCTGGTCAAACCAAGAAGAGTGACTTTCACCAAAATGACCAACCACCAAATTACGACACTCCTGTAATAGTAATTACATGTCATGTCAGAGTCATGGTCAGAGTCAGGTTTGAATTGGTGGAAAATCTGTAAGCATATATCACACATCAGCTCAAATATTTAAAGCTTTACAATTTTAGGCAAATTTACAGCATGAGCGCATGAGAAAAGAAACACACCAAAAGGTGGAGTGAGAGGGTCTGATATAAAATGATATGCAGTGAGGTGAAATAAGTATTTGGACAGTGGTTTTTATAATTTAATATAATACAAGTGCATATAGACCATGACAGAATGATGTTGATGTTCCTAGGACATATCTGGTTGGCAGTAAACAGTATTCAAAAAGCAATAGAAAATAGCTAATTAAGAGCCATAATTCACGTGTTTGGTAGATTGATTTAACGACAGGATAAAGTTAAAATTAAGACCATGTTGTTCTGTTGTTGGATGTTCCCTCATGTCACTGATGAGGCATTTAGGCTTTCCCTTGCATAATGTTCCACAGTCAAACAACTGCAGCAACATTACTACAAAACTTGCCTAATTTGATAATTACAGATATTTTAAATCCACTTTGGTGCTGTACAGAGGCAAAATTATGAAAATTGTGTCGCTGTCCAAATATTTATGGACCCAACTGTAAGTGACGAAAAACCACAGGAATATTCGTTGCACTAGCTTAGCAGTCTCGTAGGAAGAGTGAACTTGCATGTCTTGACACAGCTTTTCGAAAATCAGGAGGTGTCTCACCCAACTTTGAATGATACATAAGGAAAAAAGGGATGGGTATGTTAATATAGGAAAACAATCCACCATGGGGTGGTGTGATATGGCCCAATGCAAAACAGAAGAGCCTGGTTTTTGTTTGAGGAAAGACTTTGTGTGAGTGGGCAGAAGCAGCAGCAACGTGAGAGCCATTAATCATACACTCACCTGCATATCATATTTACATCTGAAGGATTAAAAAGTCACATCCACTATAGTTGGAATGTCAACGCCAAAACATCCCTGTTCATCAGTTTTCCAAATCAAATTGTAAAATGTTTTGTGATTTAATACATAGTGCTTTTAAACAGACTGACAAGCTGTTTCGCTGTAAAAAATAAATAAATAAAATAAAATAAAAAATCAGCTTGATTGTGCTTTCTGCCATGTCATGAACTGCATCTCAAATCAAAAACTCTGAGCTTATATCTACTCTAGAAAATCCAGAAGACTGGAAGCAAAGCAGACCTTTCTGTAAGTTTGAAGGCTACTTGAGAGGTTTTTAAAATTCAAACACTAACCATAATTTTAAAAAATTGGTTAGTGTTAGTACTCAATAACAGTCTAGCGTAGTACACAAGTATGCAATTTGAGACACAGTGCTAGTTTGTTTAGCAAAGGTCCACAGCATGGAAATTTGTCCATTTTATCACTGAATTTTTACACTAGTGCTTTGTGTAAGGTTAGTCAAAAAACTAAAATAGCATATTCTGCATTTGAATATGGCTTGACTGACTGTGACTCCCAGTAACATTTCAAAATACAAAATCCATTAATTAGAGCAATATTTCATATGCTATGTTAATTTGTAAAATAATTGAATGACGCAAAAAAGAAGATTGTGAGTTTCTCTCATGACCTTATTTGTAAATCAAGCTACCCCACATGGGGTCACAACCCCTAGTTTGGGAATTTGATGAAATTTCCACAGTTCCCAGTTTCCAGTGTCTCTAAATAGCAGGCCATATCTCCAATTGTCCACAAGGGAACCGTGAGCGATAAGTGAATACAGCACAACCCGTTCATTTATCTATATTTGTGCTATCAGACCAAAGCGTCCTGATGCACTGTTTCCATTGCACCACACTCCCCAGCCCTGTTAGCATACTGGGTCTCCTCCATCTTCTGACTGTAAACGACAACAAGCATGAGGAGACTCCTGGGTTTACATAACGGTCTTAAATGCAGCAATTGTGCAATCTGGAGTCATTGGATTGACCATTTCAATAACTTGCCCTCAGATTGGTAGGGGAGAGGGTTACTCTGAGTTGGCAAACACCTGAAATGCACTAGCTCAATTTTTGTCACACACAAAAAATAAAAGTTCAGACAAGTCTGAACACAATGCATAATAAATCAGTACATTACATAATTTTTATTAGAAATTGTTCTAAAAAAAAAAAAAAAAAAATCTGACATTGTCTGAGTTCAATTAATCTAAATGTTTAACTCTGGAGTAGTGAAATGACATTTTTGAAATTTTACTCAACACTTTAGTTTCCTGTACTTTCTTCAGTTGGTTAAACACGCTGATTAGCACAGTCTTTTCACAGTGTAATATACATAAATTACATATTTAGGCATCAGTCATTATTAAACTCAATAATTATTTGGCACCCTTCATGACAATGAACAAAAAGGTATAATTTATAATAAAAGACAAAATAAATGTAATGAGTTATGTTTTGAGCCAAAACATATGGGGATGTGGCGTTTTTTCCTTTGTTTTTTTTTTTTTTAATTTAGTTTTTACTTTTGTTTTCTCCTTTTCTCCTAATTATTTTAGTCATTAGTCAATTCCCACCCCCTAGCTTGTTCTACCCAATCAACACAACACATGCCATCAGCTAGGATGAGGGATAACGGGTTTCTCCCTGTAATGCTAGAGCCATCAGCACCTGCAGAACTGCAACTTGCCTTCATGCCAAAGGCAAAATCTGTTAATTTAAAACATTTCACAGCATCTGCCTCTAAAGCCTTAAACTTTTTATTTTGCTGAGCTACTCAGCTCCACCTCTTCTCTTCTTCCCTTTCATCCATGGAAATTAATCTCACTGTGTGAATTAGATGTGAAAGCGGCATGTTTCAAGAGAGAGGGGGCAATAGATTAGAAGTATTTTGAAGGAGACGAACAAAAGTACACACAAAACCTGGGCTGCGCGTGTGACTCGTGCAGAAGGAAAGGAGACGCAATATTATCCTCACTTTTTTTATTATTATTATTGATATTTTATTATTAATGATATATCATTTTCTTTTTATATTATATATATAAAAAATTATATATAAAATTTATATATAATATAAAATAAAAAGAAAATAACAGTGAGGATAGCACTGATTTCCGTAGCAGCGGGCCAGCCCACCAGGAAAACTTCCGGTGCTCCAGATAGCCAGTCCGCCTCTGTTAATAATTAAATATATACATATAATTTGCATTTTTAGAGGGCCCTTGGCTTCTGGGGGCCCAAGGCAGTTGCCTACCTTTGCCTAGTGCCAAGTCTACCTCTGACAGTGTGCTCACTATACCAAGTGAGAACAAGCACAATGCAACACAAAGAATCGAGCAGCCTTGAGATCACTCAGAGCAATGACACCAAACTGTGCAAACTGAGAATCAAAGGAGAACAGAAGAGCAAATTCCCTTGCCATTGATGAAAGCAACACAGGCATGACAAAAGTGATCAGGTGCTACACACAATCCACTGCTTGCTGACATGTTTATTGAAGATGAAGGCCAAAGGAATTCTACTGCTCAAGTTCTGTCACAACTGGAACTAGCAGACAAACTTAAAAACCAGACACAGGCAGGAAGACAGACAGACAGACAGGGTCTAACAATGTGGGGTATCATTTGATCATCCCAGCCTATCATCTTGTCATCCCAGCCTGTCCCTCAATCAACCACAACCTTACTGTACAGCTCGGCCAGGAACCTTGGGGTGATTCTTGATGATAGCTTGACCTTTACAGACCACCTCTCAACAACCGCATGGTCCTGTAGGTTCATCCTGTACAACATCAAGAAAATCAGACCCTACCGCACCGAACAGGCTACACAGATACTAGTCCAGGCTCTTATCTCAAAACTGGACTACTGCAACTCACTACTCTCGGGCTTCCTGGCCAGCTCCATCAAACCCCTTCAGATGATTCAGAATGCTGCAGCACGTCTCGTCTCCAACCAGCCTAAGAGAACCCATGTCACACCCCTTTTCATCTCCCTCCATTGGCTTCCTGTAGCTGCCCGCATCAAATTCAAGGCCTTGATGCTCACCTACAAGACCTTGTCTGGAACTGCACCCTCCTACCTCAACTTTCTCCTGCAGGTTTACGTTCCCTCATGCAATCTGCGATCAATTAATGACCGACGCTTAGTAGTTCCTACTCAGTGTGGCTGAAGGTCCCTTTCAAGAACCTTCAAACTAACTGTTCCTCAGTGGTGGAATGAACTTCCAACCTCAATCCGGACCGCAG
>JANDJT010000131.1:2628383-2639411 GCA_024331685.1 Stegophilus panzeri | reverse complement strand
CTTGCACATCTGTGAAGGCAGCATTAATGCAGAAAGATATGTACACATTTTGGAGCAACATATGCTGCCATCCAGAGTAGGACAACACCAAACCACATTCTGCCTGGATTACAAGCGAATGGTTGCGTAAGCAGAGAGTGCGGGTGCTAGCATGGCCTGCCTGCAGTCCTGATCTGTCTCCGGTTGAGAATGTGTGAAGTGAAAAATAAGGCAATGACGGCCTCTTGCCACTTTTGACTACATATTCTCATGCCAAATTCAACTCATTCAGCAAATAAATAAAGCAACATGAACAAAGACAAATGCTGTTATTACATCCTATTCATGCATTCAATTTGTTGTGTTAAGCTGCTTAAATAATCAATATAATCTGTATGTTTAGTTAAATGATTTTTTCCATGAGTGATGTAGACGTTAAGCAAAGCCTTTTAAAAAGAGT
This sequence comes from Stegophilus panzeri, assembly GCA_024331685.1. Lineage (NCBI taxonomy): Eukaryota > Metazoa > Chordata > Actinopteri > Siluriformes > Trichomycteridae > Stegophilus > Stegophilus panzeri. Next base: position 2,638,972 of record JANDJT010000131.1, on the reverse strand, counting down.
TCAGAAGTTCATTGGTAGAGAGATTTCTCCCTGAAATGCAAACAAGTGATGTAGTCAGTTTTAAGATCACTGGCATTCGAAGATAAGAAAGACACTGAGTCATCTAGAACATGTTTAATTTGCAATCAATACATGCATATTACTTTAGTCTATTTAGTGATTATTAGGTTAAAAACTGTTAGCCGTTAGTCTGACTGTGAGAAATGTAAGAATTTAAGCCTTTAATATGTTGTCATATTTTTAACTTCAAATATCCAGAAAACTGTTACAGACCATTAAAATTGATACAACGAGATTTACAGTAATGCTCCACCATATCCAACAACACTGAAAATGTACGAGTACGAATCATAGACAATATAAAGGGACTGCATATCGGCAATCAAGATCACTTTTTTAACTCAGTGTTGAGTCCTGGCTTCCCTGTAAGGATTTCCATGTGATAAATGATCCTTTGACAGACTAAGAGATGCTTCTTCCTTGAGTGAAATACACAGTGGCACATTCACATTCAACTAAAATAACACAGTTCATTGAACAAAGACTTTTCAACCATGTACATGGATGTCATAAACAATAGGAATAAGTGATGTATGATGTAATTACACACACCCAAAGAATTTAATTGCTCTAGATGCCTATTAATGAAACAAGGAGAACTGAATGAAAGGCTGCTGGTCATGTCCAGAACACAATAAAAAAATTCACTGATTTTATACCGTCCTAGAACCTAAGATGATATTCTTAATCCACTGGAGATATGTTGAATATGAATGGTAAATATGAAAAAGCAAAACAATAAAGCAAAGATCATTTACAGATTCTTTATTCAGAGTAAACTCCACCAGCCAATTTCTTCCCCTGAGAATGTTCACTCTAAAAAGAATCCAGATATTTCATTTAAAACTCATTCTTTTAGGTCAGTTCATGTAATGGCTGGAGTGTTTCTAATTTTGGTCTGCAAAACCAGACAATTATTGAAGAGCTTTAATCTAATTATTCAGGACAAGCTCCCACTCCATGCTTATCTGACTCTGCAAGAAAATTTATCAGCTGAATGCATTGCTTTTAGATGTCAATGCTGAAATGTGACTTTTCTTTATGTATGACTGGATACTTTCAAAGAAGCATATTTGCATAGTCATGAAGAGAATGTCTTAACCATCAGCTAATTATATAAACCAAGCCACCTCTGTACAACTCTATAGATTTTTTATTTACATATTCACAGATGATTAGTTAAAAAACAACAAAAACAACAACTTCAAACTGATTGAAGCTTTAGGTTACAGTCTAAATTCTGCCTAATAATAAATCATTATTTGAGCTTGGCAATGCCAACAAGATTTGGATTCCACATCAGATTACTAATTACCTTAAAGGGTTATCAAGCCTGTAAAGTAAAATCCCTGAACTGGATGGTTATATTAGGCTGAAGATATACAATCAGGGCTGTAACCACCATAGACATTGAGGGGGACACGTCCCCCGCCAATATTTTATATTTTTAATTGTACTCAATTATGCACCACTACGTATGTCGTTAAGATGACAAAAAGTTTAAAAAGTTAAAAAATTTAAAAAAAAGTTTTTTTAGGGTGGTCTGCCTTAATGGTCTAGTAGCGCTCGTCAATGTCAAAATGTTTGAGATGGCCAAACAAATCAAAGAAGATGGGGCTTTACTGTTCACAGAAGCCATGTAATACTTCAGTTTTAATGGTGAAAGAGTGTGAGGTAAGATGTAAGCTATGCAGCTAAAGTTTAATATTTGACAACTGTTTTACAATAGAAACGTTAAACGACAGACAGTAATATTCAAAAATGCAAACATTTACCTGATTCATATAATGTAATGCGTTATTGTCAATGTGACGAGACAAGAAACATTAACGGAACTGTTTTTTTAACACACGTGCGTTCACCTTCTCCGGTGTTCCAATCAGAGACACCTGTTCCCATTTACACTCACAATCACACCACACATAAAAGAGACTGTTCAAACAGTAAGTCTTTGCAAAGTATACGCTCAGTTGCCTTGTCTCTGTCATTAACCAAGCCTTATATCATGTCAATTTATTCTGTTTTTTTTTTTACTCTGCTTACATTTACGACTTCGTCTCTTTGCCCTGCCCTGTTTGTGCTGTTTGCCTGATCGCCTGACCTTTGCTTGTTCATGATTTGATTTTTGTCTTCTGCATTATCCTTTGGACTTGTTGTTGTTGTTGTATTAAACTGCCATACCTGCATATGCTTCTGTCTGCGCATCCATTACGTGACATTACGTGACTCACCACAAACAAAAGCATTTCTACTTCATCATTGACATCAAACTGGTAAAATAATATAATATTATTTTTTTATACATTGACATTAACTGGAAACATACTACTTTACAAATATATTTTTCTGTGCAATATATAGCCTACTTTTTTGACAACCCATCTTCATTTAAATCTTTCAACGGTGTACTGGCACTTTAATTCAGCATGAGCAGCACGGGAAAAAAAATTACTCGACGTCGAAACTCCCGCTTCACTGCTGCAGCATCTGGTGTAAAAGTTTAGCAGTGCAGAGCTTACAGAGCTTACAAACTGCAGTTTTGTCGTCATTCCACACAAAAGACATCATCTTTACACACAGCATGAAATCGATGTGTTTTCCCACCCTCTTTTGACTGACAGGATATAATCGTCCCTAATCATCGGATGTTTTTAAACTATCGGCCGATGGCCCATAGTGGGAAAAATTGCCTTTATCGGCCGATACATCAGTGCATCTCTAGATGAAATATAACATGGAACACCGTGAAGGCCATAGTCAACAAATAGAGATAATGGAGCACAACAGTGACATTACCAAGAACATGACATCCCTCCAAAGTGTATTAAAGCACAAGACAAAAACTAGTACTGATTACTGTCTGCATGTGACAAAAATGTCATATTTGTCACATGTCTGGGCTTTGGGGTAGGTTGGCTAGAGGGAAGCCCTTTCTCACAAAAACATTCAAGCTCAATTAAATCACTCCAGACCATGTGGCAAATGTGTTATGGTCAAGCATATAAACAAAAGAACACCATACCCACGGTGCAGCATGGTGGTGGCAGCATCAAGCTTTAAAGCTGCTTTTCTTCAGCCAGAACTGGGGCTTTAAGGTGGAGGGTAGGAGTGCTCTGATCAGGATTTTTGGGGCAGATCACAGATCCCCGATTGCTGGAAGCTGTATCGTCCAATACTGATACCGATCACTGATCACAGGGTCTCTTTGAAGTCTTCAGTTTATCATGTAGCATTATTTATTAAGCTATATTTTACAACAATGTATATTAAGTATTAAAATTAAGAGATGAGAAAGTATCATGAATTGACAACTGTTTATTTATTGGCAAGCAACATGTGCAACATATTAACTTAAACCATAGCAGCCTGTGCTTGGTTATTGGGATTAGCTTAGAACTTGACAAATATAACTTTCCTGTAGAATAAATATAAAAAATAAATTAATAAAATAAAAGACAGAACAAACAGGGTAGCGATGGTATACAGGCGCTCAGATTCAATGTCACCGAATCTTTTCGTTGTTGGAATCGCTTCCAACAACGTGGCTTTTGAAGTTTTTACACCACGGTCCACTATGCTGTTTTTGGATGGTATAACATCTGCACCATGCATGGTAGCCTGGGTAGAACGGCATCTCTCATGGCATTTTCCATGTTCTTTGCATTATCCCTTAGAAGAACCAGCACTTTTTCCTTTGGGATTCCCAATGTTCAAAACATGTCGCTGAATGCAGCAGCAAGAGCCTCCGCAGTGTGTAAAATGTGCTACTTTAGCAGCATGTAAAAAAAACTCTCCCGTGAGTTCTGTGTCATCTGATCGGCTCTTCTGGATCGGCCTTTATAGAGATCGTTGATCAAACTATTTAAAGCTATCATCAGCCGATAACGATGGGTGACCGATCAATCGGAGCACCCTGGAGGGAATCATGAATACCAGTTGATTTTAGTGCAAAAGCTTCAGGTGTCTGCTAGTAAGCTGAAGATGAAAAGGAATTTCACCTTTCAGCACAGCAAGCTTACATCCAAATCAAAAAAGGAACGGAAGAAGATCAATGTTTGTTGAATGACCTAGCCAGAGTCCAGACCTGAATCCAACTAAAAATCTGTGGGGTGACCTGAAGCAGTCTGTGCACTGGAGGTGCCCTCACAATTTGATGGATCTTTGCAAAAAAGAGTGGCAAAATATTGCCAAGTCAAGATGTGCCATGCTGAGAGACTCAGTGGTGAGTGGTGTAATAAAATCAAAAGTTGTTTTTTAAAAAAAGTGCACACTTGTGCAAATAAATGTTATTTTAAGTTTTTTCACTTTTTCTTTTTTTCCCTGAAAAGTTTATGATTGTTTTTTGCTTAATTTTATATGTTGTAATTTCACACTGAGGATGGAAAAAGACATGATTTGTCTTGGTTTCGTTTTTTACATCACAAAAACCTGCCATTTTAACAGGCGTGTATAGACTTTTTATGTCCATTGTATTTCTTAAGAAAACCATTTTTTATTTTTATTCCAGTAACCTCGTAGAACACAGCCAATTGTTTCAAAGGCAGTACTGTATTTAACACCTACTGCCTCAGCAAGTAACTCTTGTCACTGCTTGACTTCAGCCACATTCACAACTTTTGATTTCAGTTTTGTTTCAATGCCAGTGGCTTTGCATTAAAGAAAATGCAAAAAAAAAGAAGAAAAAAAAACCCAACTATTTATAAATGTATATCCCAAATGCATGCTCAGATAGCAGAGTATCTCCACAAACATTGTCAACTGTTAGTTCACCAACCTGCATTTTGCTTACAACCCCAAAAAAAACTTCTCCAAGAGAAAGCAGGAGCAGGAGTGCAGTGGTTCTCAGCAATACTGTTAGTGAGTCTGCAGTTTCAATGATGTAGGTATGAAATACAATCTCAGAATAAAAGGAGGGTTGTTTAGAGAGAGCTCACAGATGAATGGAAAGTAAACGGAGAAAAACAAAAACAAATAAATAAAAAATAACAAATATATACCCAGCAAACACAGAACGTTCCCCTAACATTAGCATATGGTTCCTATTTGGTTATTTTTTTTGGGAACCAAATAATAATGTTCTAGGAACATTCTCTGTAAGTTGTTTTTTGGTATCCCAAAACTAACCTTCCCAGAACATTGCAGGGAGGTTTTTTTTAAACAACCTAAAGAGAACCTATATAGAACATTCTCTAATGGTTATTTTTAGATATTATTTTTGTAACCAAAAACAAAGCTTCCCAGGTTTGCTGCGTCCCGTATAAGTGGCAGCTGGGAAGTGAACAGAGACTTCAACACGGAGCTCTGATTTGAATGGAGCACAGCAAAGCGCTAACATTAATCAGTGAAGCTCATTTTTAAATTGAGCATTTTTGTTTTAATTGCAGAGTTTGCCAGGGGTAGTGGTTTCTGACCAAAAAGAAGCCCAGCCTGCCGGTCGCTGACGGTGAGAGCAGTCAGTGTGAAAAGTGGGAAAGAATAAGGAGATCTGCTTTTATTAAATAATCTCAACCTGTTTTGTATATATTTAAACCAAACATATCAGCTCAAGTCAGTATCAAAATCACTTCATATTGCGGTGCTTTACTTGAGCTATAATCAGTGCATTTGTCTTGTTTTTCAGTATAAATATATAAACATCTGTAAAAAATGAATAAATTAATCTGAGAACCAAACTGCAGAGGATTATGTGCAGTTTATTTTTCACTGGGAAGATTTATGACAAAATACACAAAACAAGTCTTAATATCCAATGCATGTTTGCTTTTCATGTCAATTGATATTTTCAAGAAGAGTTAGCTTTTTTTGCTGTTGCGTGTAACATCAGTACACTACATATGGCCGTGCACAAACTTCATGATATTAAAGGCCTACATAGTAAAGTGTATTTATGTATTTAATTGTTCATCTAATTCTAATTGTTTAATCTAATGTCCATGTAACTTATGTTGCCTTTTTTAAATTTTTTTGTTCAATTTGCAGATGACAGTGGTGGAAGAAGTGAACTTGTTTTTTTCAAGTGGAGCAGTTGATCAGAAGTTGAAAAACTGATCAGATTTTATAGTTACAATTTTTTTAATTATATAATGTTCTTGCAAATTTTTATCTATGAAAAGTTTTTCATTTTTTTCAAATTAAATGATAATTACTGTTTTTAATGTCCCAAGATTCATGGCTTGTTATGTAAACAATGGATCAACAAAAAACATGGATTGTGTGCTGATTAGTTATTTATATAGACTAATGTTTTATTTATGATTAATGATGCATGAATGTATGAATATTAAAAATAAATGATGAACATTGAGGTTAAGAGAATGTTATGGGAATGTTAAGATAATGTTAGGGGAATGTTCTGCAAACCTAAAAACAATGTTCTATTTCCGTAAAGAAAACTTTCCTGGCTAACCAAAAACAAACCTTAAAAATGTATGTTCTGGGAATGTTAGTTATTGATTCCCAGAATGTTCTGTGAACCAAAAATTGTTAGCTGGGTATATAAGCTAAATCTATAATAAAGTTATAGCCTACTATTAATAACATTTTATAAAAGGTATAAAATTGCAAAGTAATATTTAATACTTAAAAACATAATTTCATAAATTATTAAATAACCATTTTTAAAAAGTAATTTTATCCCACTTGACCTTATCTAAACACTTGTAGGGCAATTTCTAGATACCTCGGGCAGTTTTTTGTATTATCTGCTTTTATTATATTATATAAAAAATAATTTGTTAAAACTAATTAAATAACTAATAAGTCTTAGACTGAGCTGGATAAGAACAAAGTTAGTTATCAAATAGCTTTATAATATTAGTCAAGAACAAACCTCCAAAGATTGTAGCTCTGTTCCTTGCCATGCCCCAGTCAATAGGAAAACAGTAGGTAGTCTACATCTATAGGTTTCCCTTTTGTAGTCTCGAAGAGATCACTGCAGACCCTCAGTGATTTATTTTTTTTTTTTAACTATTATTATTAGATTAATATCGGTGTCAGCACTATATTTAGGGTGCCGTAGCCATAATTTGTGCTCCCGTCATAGCATTTTCCACAGCCTAAAACAGTGCAACTCATGTTGATATTACCGAGTGAAATAACCAGTTCAAACCAAAATCAAAAACTAGAGCAATCTGTCCCGCCTCCAACTACCAACCACGACGGGAAAATGTTGGCCACCAAGAAGAAAATGAGTTTTGTTTTGTTTTGTTTTGTGTATTTAAAAATTATGTTTTGAGGAAATTGCTTTATGTTGCAAAACAATCATTAGTGGGGGTAAAACAAAAATAAAACTGCATGTGTTGACATAAAACTGTCTAGAAATCGCCAGTTAAATATTTAGAACTGCTCAAATGTAGAAAAAAAAGTGAAATCCCCATTTAATAAATCAATAGACTACAAAAAAGAAAGTAAGAAAGATCCACTGACGACCACCCAATAAGTCCCTGGTACCCATCAGGCATCCTGCCCAAATCTTCTCAAACCTGCAACACACTCGTCCTGAAGCAGTAAGCCCTGTCAAATACAACTCTTTCCAACACGCCCTAAGCTATCGACTGCAACTACCTTCAATAAGCCATAAAAACATGAAGAGAAACTTACGGGCGGATGAAGGAGCCGCGTGCGAGTTGATGCTGATTCTGAAGATCCAGAGGAGCGGGATGAAGCCTGAGCGCACCATCCTGCTCCTCCCCATCATTCTCCCACACACTTCTATACACTCCTTAGCCCAGCTGACACACGCACCTAGTGCTGGCACTGATGTTTTCTCTTGGCCCGAGTCAGAAAACAGGATCAGGATTTGCACCACGGAAAATAAACCGCTGCGGATCAGATCATCAGCTCGCGCTCCGTCTGACCGCCTTTTACTGAAAACAAAACCAGTTTAATGCAGGTGCTCAATCCATAACGGAGTGAATACTCATCCCTGAGCTTTCTGTTCCTGCCCGGCTCTGAAACTTACAGCGACTAGTCTTTCCTCACAGATCCAGCGTTATAACTACAGTACCCGCCCCTTCTCATTTACATTGGTACAGTCCTCCAGTGTAAAAATACCCGCCGTTCACAGGTGTTGGTATATTCCACAGGACATTCTTCACATAGGCTGCATGCTGATCCACACAGACCTGGACCACTACAGCTCTGAAAGGATGAGTGGAATGATTGAATTCTAGGGATGCACAATATATCGGCAGCCATATCGGAATCGGCTGATAAATGTAAATTTTTAAAGTTATTGTAAAGTATTGTCCGATAAGAAAATTAGGTCGATATATTAAAGCAGATACATTATGGATTATTTCCTCCCACTTCAGATGAAGGTTGCTTGCCATGCTTTTACTTTTAAAAGCATGCACTTAAACTTACATGTACTTTAATGTAGGGGAGAGCAGTATGTCATGATTTACGAGGTAAATGCAAAATCAGGATATATTTTCATGACCATAAAAATATTTTGTGATTTGTGCTCTCGACAAGCCTGTAAATAATCATGTGTATGTTAAAACCCAGGACAGATTTTAAGCACTTTTAAGCAAAAAAAAATTAAAATATATAATTTTATTACTGTAATGAATTGAATTTGCAAACATGAAATTTGCACAGCATTATTACTGGAGAACAATGAATGTTTTAAAATTATTTATTTTTTCTTTTCTTCAGTCTGAGGTTTTTGTTCAGAAACAATAATATAATAACAAAACATAATTTAACATGAAGTGCAAATAACTAAACAAAAGCAAAAACTACTATTGTCTCTAATTCTCAATATTTTGGCTTTTTACCCCCAAAGCCCTCCTGTGTCCAAGCAAATATTCTCTGAGACCCTCTTTTACGCCCTTTCACCCTGTTGAGAACTACTGAGTTAGAGGGTTTTGTTTAGAAACAATAACATGTTTACATTTTTCCCTTTTATTGCACTTCTTCTCTAGCTTACTAACTGTCCTGCCTTTGAGAAAATCCTTTCTGCGGGTACAAATGATGCAATGACTCCCAGGTGTTTCTTACCAAGCTTCTTAATAAAGGGGAATGTTGGCTCATTCTTTAGTCCACCAAAGTAGTGGGTCTTGATCCCATGGAATTGGCTTCTCTTCTGAGTACCGGCGCATTTCAATTAAGGCATCAGTGCCAATCATGTGATGCTGCTGGGATGCAACGACTTGAGAGTGAAACTCTGTCCATATCCCACCTTTTGCTGCAGATGGGAAGCAACTTCCCCTTCAGGGGAGCTTGAAGTAGTCACAGTAGCCATTGCTAAGGCAGAGCTGGTGGACGAGCTTGAGCTTGGTTCAGGAGCTGACATTGAAGAGGCTGAGGTCTGGTTCATTAACTGAATTTCAGTGATGAGTTGCCCTTTCTTGAGGTTCAACATTTGCCATAACGCGGAACTCTAAATCTTGTTTTTAAATCTTGTGTCTAGGTAAGTACTGACAGCAAGACCATGAAATATTTCAATACCTCTGAAACAACGTTGGCATTGTGCTGACAGTTCCGTAGCTAGCTTGCTACCTGGCACTCAAATGATGCAGTTGATCTCAGAAGTATTGACACCAGGGGAATCACTTTTGAAACTGAAACATGTTTTTCAGTTGATATCTCTCGTTACTTCTTCAAATGGTCTCAGGGCATCAATGGCGGGACTGATCGTGAACCAATCTTCTTCACTTAAGCACAGTGAGGTCTTTCCAAGAAGACAGAGGACTGTGGTAACAGCTTCCTTCTGCTCAAATAGTCCCTCCAACATATAGAACACAGAGTTCCACCTTGTTTCAATTGATTGTATCAGTATGTGTTCTGGAAACTTCAGTTGTTTCTGAACTATTTGAGCCTCTCTGTTGCTCTTGTGCTGTGGTGAAAGAAAGCTACAATAGCACTGCATCTCTGCTGGATGTGAAGAAGATCAGGGAGAGCTTTAATGGAGTCTTTTACTACTAAATTTAGGGTGTGTGCAAAACATGGATAATGTGCCCAACCTGCTTTGTGCACAGCAGCAACCATATTGGCACCATTATCTGTGATTACAGCCTGAACTTTGTCTGTTATGCCCCATTCATGAGTGACACTTTTTTATTCTGAACAAATGTTGTCAGTTCTGTGTTGTCTTGAAAAACTACAGGTTTCTAGGACATATGCTTGCATTTGCCAGTTCTCATCAATAATATGGTATGAGACAGTTAAATAAAATGTCTGTTGTGAGTACAGCACTGTTTGCACCATCTAGAATTAACAGCTCTTCATACAGAGCTGGCATTTTCCCTTCCATTAAATTTTTCCTACTTGAAATCCTGTAACGTGGATCGAGTGTCCTGAGAAAATTCCTAAAACCTTCACAGAGAGAGGTTGCAGGTCCTTTGCAATCATTTCAGCAAGGCTCCTTGTAATATCCATAGCTCTTGGGGAATCACCTAGGTGAAATAACAAAATCTAGTCTAGTCAAAAGCCTAGTCCTATAGCCTGTATATACAGTATCTCACAAAAGTGAGTACACCCCTCACAGTTTTGTAAATATTTGATTATATCTTTTCATGTGACAA
>JANDJT010000131.1:2613138-2623314 GCA_024331685.1 Stegophilus panzeri | reverse complement strand
TTCTGTAAAGCTGCTTTGAGACAATGTCTATTGTAAAAAGCGCTATACAAATAAAATTGAATTGAATTGAATTAATTCCACTAAATTGAAATGTGTTCATCCACTGAACTGAAATGCATTCATCTTTTGCTTTCTTATTACTATACATTTTTACTTGCAAGTTGAAGGCAACCCTGCCAGAAAAGTTGAGATTAAAGCAGTCAGACCTTTCTGTGCACATCAAAATTAGATTTTTGCTCTTTATTTTCCTTGGGATGAATGGATTCATAAGGATCCTGCTGAGATGGCACATTCCTCACAACACGAATCATGTCGCTGGTGAACACACAAATGGTGTGTTCTTTGCCATGCTAACAACAATGCAGCTGGGGTGCCAACACCTGCAGCTCACACCCCGGCACCTTCATAGCCGTTCAAACACCTGCAGGCTGACTACATCACCCTTCCCCGTGTCAAGATAAACGGGATGTGTTGGTAGTAGGTGATAGGTTTTCACATTGGGTTGAAGCATATGTCACCAAAACAGGGACAGCCATACACACAGCAACATAACTAGTCAAAGATTTCTTCCCTCACTGGGGAATCGTTGAATGCATTCATTCAGCCTGCAGAACTAATTTTTCTGCCTAAGACGTGCAGGAATTCATGAGAATGCTAAATGTTCAATGGAAGCTTCACTGTCCATACAGGCCTCAAGCTTCTGGACACGTTGAACATCAAAACCAGACTTTGAAAAATCGATTATCCAAGTTATATCAGAGTGGGGTCTCGTGGGTGGATTACCAGCTGTTCTGTGTAGTATTCGATCCAAACCCATGAGAGGGGTTGGCCTCAGTTCATATGAGATCATCATGGGTCGACTGATGGCCCTACCAGGGACAATTGATTTGAGACAAGCAGAGGTGTGTCATGTCAAAAACGACTAGCGGTGCTAATAACCTTTTTCCATAAGTGATCATACGCAAAAGCATAATTGAAAGTAAAAATCTAGAACACGTTGGATGAGAGAAGCAAAAATCCAGTTTATTAAAACACAACATGAGATCCAATCATTGAGACATCCTAGTGTGACCTGAATCTATACACAGACTCAATGCCCTATTTATACAGTCTTATCTTTAGTCTACGCCCAATTATCTAATTTTTTGGGAATCCCAATATGCTTTAATAATGTCTTTTTTTTATTTCCCCTTAAACTCTACTTTTCTCATTTTTAAATCCCCTTAAAACCCATTTTCAGCCATTGGATATCCCCTTATATTCATGTTTTTCTTTCTTGTATTTTTTCCACATCCCTCACTGGCATTCCAACTTCCGGTAACTGAGCTGTGCATATCTCACCGCACCAGTGTCCTGGACAATTTTGGATATTTTACCACTTCTCCATTATGGGTGAGATATATTTTTGTTATTGCTTACTGTTACAGATATTTCTTCTCTAATCCTAAGTTTCTTATATGTTTTTGGTGCTTCTTAAACATCGTGTGTGTGTGTGTTTCTTAAGCATTTGTGAATGTGTGTGTTTCTTAAACATTTTGTGAGGGTGTGTGTGTGTGTGTGTGTTTTCAACTTTATGCTCTTTCCATGCAGTGTATTGATACCTGTTTCCGACATTCTTTGCATGTGCTTGTACATGTATATATGTGGATATATTTTAAGTGTTACCACTACTGTTTTATCTAATTTTTGTTCTTTCTCTCTGATCTCTGTCCAGCTGACCAACGCCCTCAATTCAGCTGGACCTTCTCTCTCTCGGCTGCTCAATCTCTCAGACCTGGGTGAATATCTACGTCATCAGCTGGCACACATGGCAGTGGATGTTACAGCTCTGCTGGAATGGCTCTGCTCTTCACCCATACCCCCAGGGTTTCCTCATCCTGCTTATCGTATTATTCCATCGGTGACTTATGCTCATGCTTCTGCTCAAACTGAGGCTCATCTGTCTCTCATAATGTCTGAGGAGGGCCTGTTTATTCTTACCTCTGATGATGACAGTAGCTTTGCTACTGTTTTGCAAACACACCACCATATTACCTATCACCATCTGATTATTCTCCGACAAGTCCTGTTCCCTCCCCAGTGTATGATGTGTATGATAGTGATTCTCAGTAAACTACATACTCTGTTACCCTTGTGTTTTCCTGTGTCTAAAATTTATTCCCACATGTGCATCTTACATCTGATGCACTAATAAAGTATTGTGAAGGGCTCCCCAATGCTATTAGCTGTACGCAAAAGCGTGTCCAGGAAGCGTAGACCTCACCGCAAAAGGGGGGATATGCTATTGTGCCAGGACAGTAGGGAGTGGTAAAAAAAACTACACCGCTGGTCCTTTAGAGGCAAAATGGAAAGGTCCTTTCCAAGTCCTCTTAGTAACCGCCTAAATAGGGACAGTTTGGGTGGTTCTGAGAGGAGAGCTTTGAGAGGATCCAATGGCATTTAGGCCACGATGGTCAAACTCAAAGTAAAGATTCCTTTTCCCCAATATATGAGATTAGAGCAAAAAAACAAACATCTAGTATAAGTCCATGTTAAGTCCTAGAGAGAGAGAGAGGGGAAAAAACAAGTCTGTCACAAGATACTGTCATCTTTGTGTGCGTGTGTGTGTTTTTTGCAGGAAAAACCGAGTGCAGCGTATCTGAAGTTATTGCGGGTGCTACAAGAGAACCAAAAGACTACTACTGGATACATCAAGTTCCCTCTGACTCCCAGTTGGGAATCCTGTTCACTGTCTGTGTGTGCCGTGCTGAAGCAAGACCCGTCCTCTTCATCATCACAACACAAGAGTCTGACTTTGATTCTATACTTCAAACAGGGCCTTCAGACATTATCATTGATTACAAATTAGTCACAATCACTGGTTTCACTGGTTTGTTTGGTCAGGTATTTTAAGGAGCCTAAGTCTCCTATAGTGTGGGGATCATGTAAAAGCTGTAACTTGTTCAGTTCATGCTATATAAACTTAATCATCTCCCACAGTCAAAATCCAAGAGTTAGAAACATGTCAGTTAAATTCTCAAATTAAGGTTAAGACATTCCTAAAGACACATCATCAAAATCTATACTATTTTGGTCATCATTCAGGTTCTGTGGCTACAGGTACTGGTACGCTTAGTAAGGGATGGGAAATTCTTAAAATATTTAATTTGAGATTTGGGGTACTTCCATTCAGATTTTTTCTTTTGATGATATTAATTTGTCAGCATCCGAACTGTTCTGTGTTAGGCTCTGATGATGATAAGATAAACACTTTCCAAACTTTACATTTACATTTTGTTTACATTAACTCAGAACACTCTGTCCCCAGGTTGCGAGGTTTGCATTCGTCATCCATTGAGTGTCTCTACTGACATTGCGTGGGCAGGACATGCTATCTCAGCCTGTGACACTTGTGCCTTGCTTAATGTCACCACATGCAATAATGTTATACAAGCAGTCACCACTCACTGTTGTGGCTTCATGATTTGTCATCAAACACGCCTCCCTCCTCATAGTGTCACTGATAATATCACTCCATTTGTCACCCCCAGTAGGTGAAATTTCTAAGGCATTATGAATCTCGTTGTCATCCTCAACTGATCCAAGTCCTTGTGTTGAGTGTCTTACCTGTAGTCAAACTTTTTGGAGCAGATTTCTAGGTGCTCTTTTTCATAATTATGGTGTCATGGCTAACCTTGTTCAAATTTCTATGTTATCTCATGAAGTTGAGCAATTGGCTTTTGATACTGCACAAGCTTTAGGCATCATATCCAGCATACTGCAATCACATTGGATGTTCCCTTTTTTTTCCCCTCCCCCAGGTTTCCAGTGTTTTCTCTCTGTTAGTGTGTGTGTGTGTGTGTGTGTGTGTGTGTGTGTGGCTGTCTGATTAATCATTGACTCACCAGCTTCTCATCAGCTCATCAGTCAGCAGTGTATATAAACCCCGGTTCTTCAGCCACTCATTGCCAGATTGTTCTGGCTTTAATGCAGTACACTTCTGGCCTTCCTCGTGTTTGTTTTCTGGATCTGTCTAGTGTTTTCTCCGTTGAATTTCCTCGTGCTTACCCTGTCTGTTTCTCCTTGCGTTCCAGGTCCACCACTCACGCTACTGCCTGCTCTCCCTGGGCTCACTTCCTGCTATTTCCAGAACCACCTGCCTCCCTATAGCTCACCAGCACTTCATTCAGCTTTCATATCACTTACAGCACTCGGCTGCCATTGCCTGTGCTCTTGACTCTCATGTGGAGGACCTGAGTTCGAATGCCGATCACATAATTTATCACACTCTCCAGCTTCCTCTTCATGTCAATAAATCCTGTTAACCTTCATTCACTGTCTGTGTTCTTCATTTGGGTCCCCCAGTCTCTGCGTCCCTAACAGCTTTAAATTATATTTTAGCACAACAAGGAGGTACCTGTGCAGTGGTAGGTCCTGAGTGCTGTACGGATGTTTCCAGCCTCCCTGTTCCACTGAGGATGCCGTTCAGTCTCCCTGTTCAGCTGAGGATGTTGCAGTGTCTCCCTGTGCAGCTGAGAACGCCGATTTACCTCCCTGCTCCGCCTCAGACATCATTACTTTAGGTTCCTCTTCGGACATCGCTCCACCGCCTCACTCTCTTGAGAATGTCACTCTGCCTCCTTGTTATGTCGAGGTCGTTGCTCCAGGCTCCACTTTGGATGTCACTCTGCCTTCCTGCTCCACCAAGGATGTTGTTCTACCTCCCTGCTCTGATGAGGACATTGCTCCTTCCCTCTGTCATGCACCATGGGTCACTCCCCCAATTGTCCGTGGAGGATATCACTCCCCCCTCTTGCTACTCGCAAAGAATGTTACAATAATAATAATAATAATAATAATAATAATAATAATAATAATAAACTTTATTTTATAAAAGCAGCTTCTGAAAGCACTGTACACAAAATAAGCAGTACACAGAAAAATAAAACATATAAAAGTTAATAAGAACAACAACAATAATAATAATAATAATAATAATAATAATAATTATAAAATAATAATAATAAAAAAAGACATCAGCAGTCAAATGCAAGTTTAAAAAAGTGTGTCTTAAGTTGAGCTTTAAAAATGCCAAAAGTCTGAGCTTCCCTGAGTTCAGGAGGAAGAGAGTTCCAAAGTGAAGGAGCATAGACAGAAAAAACCCTGTCACCCATAGATTTTAGGCGGGTTTGTGGAACAGTTTACAAATTGCACTGTGAGGCACGTAGTCTGCGATTTGGGGTGTAAGGGATTAATAAACCAGATAAGTAATGTGGAGCCAAGCCATGTAATGCCTTGTATGTCAACATCATGATCTTAAAATTGACACGGAACCTGACCGGGAGCCAGTGTAAGGACTCCAAAACAGGAGTAATGTTTTCACATTTCCTGGTTCCTGTAAGGATCCTGGCGGCAGAGTTTTGAACATATTGCAATTTATTAATTTTGGATTTAGAAACTCCGGCTAAAACGGCGTTACAGTAATCTAACCGAGTGACAACAAATGAGTTTATCAGCTTTTCAGCCAGTTTAGCATCGGGTGAAAAGTTTAGCATTGGGCGCAGTCTAGCTATATTTCTGAGGTGAAAAAAGGATGCCTTCACAGTGCTCTGAACAAAAAAATCAAATGTGAGGCTGGTATCGAAAATTACTCCAAGGTTCCTCATTTTACTTTGAGTCTCTAGAACAGAGCCATCAGCAAACAGAGACAGTGGACCAGCTTTGCGAATTTGATGACAGGAGCCTATAAGCATAACTTCAGTTTTCCCGCTGTTCAGGCACAGAAAGTTATTGTTCATCCATGTTTTTATCTCAGAAATACAATCAGAAAGAAAACAAACATTAAGGTTTTCACCAGATTTTGAGTGAATGTAGATTTGAGTATCATCAGCATAAAAGTGATAATGGAGGCCGAGCGATCGCAGCAGTTGCCCAAGTGGAGATAGATAAATATTGAAGAATAGAGGGCCTATAACTGAACCCTGAGGAACACCAGTGAGCACAGAGCTAGTGTCAGACCTCCCTTTGGCTCTGTGGAGGAGATTGCTCCCACCTCTGGCTTTGTGGAGGACATTGCTGCCCCCTCTGGCTCCACCTATTGCTCTCTTCCCCCATTTGGCTTTGCATTGGTCATTGCTAGGTGACTGTGCTTTGCTCTAAATATGGCACCACCCCTTAGCCATGCAGAAGAAATTGCTCCACCTGGCTGAACGTTCCACTTCCTTCAAGCAATGCTAAGGTTGTTGCTTTTAAGAAACTTTGTGGATATAAGGGTCTGTATTTGTAAATGGACTTTGTCTTTGACTGTCCCAGACCCCTAATAGAAGGTGTTCTGCAGGCCGGGAGTCGCGCGTAAAGGTAGGACTCTGTCATGTTTCCAGAGTGTGACCACACTTACCAGTAGCAACTGTGCACCTGTTTCACATCTCTTTGTTAATTAGCTCTAGTATTTAAGTTACATTTCGCACCACTCACGCTGTCTTGCTTTTGTCCTTTTTTGCCTTTGTTTCATTTTCCTCTATGCCTCATCTTCATAGTTCATGTATCTGGTGTTTCTAGTGTTTCTGTTATTTGTGTCTTTTTATTAATGTTTATTCTTCACTTGAACCCACCGCCTCCTAGTTTATGTGACAATGACGACCCAACATCCCTGATACAGGTTGCTATTACAGGATTGTCTGGGAGATTCACAGCAGCATGATTACTTAAAAAAATTCTTATCAACAAAATTCCATGCTCTGTAGTCTAGCTTGGTGGGATGTGGAGTTTGTTCATATGTTTTCCGTTATATGAAATAGAACAAAATCCAAGCATATCATCCTTGCTTGTAAAAATTCATATTAATTGTACCTGAGATAATGTTTGCTGTTGAGTCTCTTGAATGCTGACAGTGTTATCTGTCTAATGATTAAAATTCAAAGCATGCTTTAATTCATTATTTGCCAAGCCTTTCATGTGCTGAATTTGATGCGTTAGAAAAACTACAATTGTAAGGAGATGACACTTCCAGAATAGGATGTGATACTCCTGTGTTAAAATAACAAGAGTGATGTGATCCTTTTGAATACAACTCAGTGGTGTCACTAAAACTTTTTCCCAGACTGAAATGATTACATCTTAATCCTAGTTACCAAAGGTCAGAATTACCAGTTCATCGTCAAGGTTGTCAATTACTTCCACCTATTTTCCTTATTCTTCTGGTCTATATAAAAAGTGCTAGCTTGGTTTTTGATATTAGCAGATATATTTCCCTTGACTTTGGACTTTGGACACAGATTTTTTTTTTTTTTTTTTTTTTAATAGTACTCTATGGTTCCATAATTGCCACTGTATTGTTTCCCAGTAATAATAATCATAATATGTATTCAGTATAAATATAAATATTGAGTATATTAAATATATTGATTAGATCAGATCAAATCATTAGCCACCTCAGTGCTAAGAAACAAAAAATATGACACTTTTTGCAAGGTAATGGTTTTTTATTATGTAGACTGTTCATGTAGTCCCCTAGTGGTGAAAGTACAGACATTTAAAAAAAACAAACAAACAAAAAAAAAAACACCACCAAAAAACCCCCAAAAAAACGATTATAACATGTTCTGCAAATATTACAAATACTGCAATATATTACACAGATATTACCCATCATTTTCAAAAGATGTTGCCTTCTTAAGCTCTCCCTGGACTGAAGCAAAAACAATTGTGTGAAAGTAGTATTCTGCTTGGGATCCTTACAAAATTTGTAGAGATTTAGATAAGGGAACAACAAACAAGCCTGGAAGCTTCAAAGAATGTAGTATACTTGTACGAAAGTATGCACTCTGCATTTCCTTTTTCAAAAACTGACATTTTAAGCATACTACTATGCATCAATATTTTTATTAATCAAATAACTACAGGACTTCACACTATTTAAACAGTAGACTACATTAAACCAGTAGAATCACATTTTTAAAATGATATGACAGCTTTAAAGGGTTAAAGCAAAGCTTACAGTCATAATAAAAGTTGACATTGGAGTATAATGGTTCCCAATTAACTGTACATTAATTTATGAGTCATGCAAACTGTCTACATTCTACCTTGCATTGTATGCAAAACTGTTTTTTTTTTTTTTTTTTTTTTTTAAATGTATTAAAAAAATTATTGCAAGCAACAGGAGGATGGCTGCAAACAATTTGTCTGGCATTTTCATTCCTTGATCTCTGTCAAATCTGTAAGATAGGTCACATAGTTTAAAACTAGCATATCTTGTAGTCAAGCTAATTACCAAACTTGAAAATGTGGTTAATTTTAACTTTTAAATTGCAATTCATTACAAGATTCATTTACATACTAAGTGAACAATACTGACATTGTAATATTTCAGACAATTTGCATTATATGCTAGAAAAGATCATCCAGCAGTGACTTATTCCCAAGTTAAGCAATTGCAACTTTCAGTCTTAGAATAATGTGATTATTATTATTATTATTATTATTATTATTATTATTATTATTATTATTATTATATGAATCCCTTTAAGATAAACACTGACATCAGACAGGCAGACTTTAGAGTAATAGTTTGAAACATAGAGTGACGATGTTAGTGCAATACCTTTCAGTTTCTTTGGGATCCAGCGTGCAGCAGGGTCAGAACAATACTTTTCATTCTTGGAGAAAAAACTATAAAGAATTAATGTAGAAGGAAAAGAAGACATTTTGTTTGTTATTTTAGTACTCCACAGTCTTTTAGAGAATTTTATTTAAAAAAGTAAAATGTTAAGAGTGTCAGTAGGATTTACATGACAGCTTCCACACAAGGTTTCAGGGCATTCTGGCGCTTGTATGCAGTGAGCTTTATATGAGATGGTATAAGTGCTTTGGAGACTGCCTCACAGCACACGAGACCAACTTTGGTAGGTCGACGGTCTGGGAGAGAATGAGTTTTCACAAAATAAATAACTGTTTTTATGTCATAAAATTCAACTGTAGCTGACAAAGTATCAAAATGCCAAAGTAAAACCTCTGAATTAAAAAATGCCCATCTTTAAAACACAACATTCTCTGATGTTTAGCCCTTAAACAAAGTGTAAAGCATTTTTAAACACATTTTTAAACACATATCCTCTGAACACATTTTAGTTGTCTTTTTAAAAAAAAAATTAAATGAATGTCTTTATAGGGAAGGGTTTTAGTGATACATTGTCCTGCAGGGATACTTACAGTTACCAGGTGCAGTAGTGATGCATCCAAAAAGTGCAAGCAGCACAACCAAAAATGTGTACCAGTTTTTATTGCAATCCAGCATGGTTTTCAGTGGGTAGATCATTCAGTGGATTGGCTTCACTCAGCTAATGGTTCTTAATTGTGAGGATGCTTCTCTTTTATTACCGAGGCAACGCAAGAGGAAAATAAGCAGTGCGTCACCTTTCACCACTGTAATTGTAGCATCGCATCTTTTCTGTGAGACTGACCACATTTTTGAAATATGGCTAACACCTCTAGCCCAGACTGTGCCCCAGGAACACAGTCAGCAGAAATGAGCATGTTTGAAGCTTGACAAATGGCAAAGTTGTGAAGAAAAAGAACACGCAAGAACATTCCAACTCTTTATTATGAAACTACATTATAATTGCTTGCTATAGCATTGTCAGATGTATGTACTAGTTCTATAGAGACAATGAGCATGAAGAAAAAGCCTTTGCAGCCCAAAATGTTAAATGTTTGAAATGCACTCCTATAGCACCTTCTATAGCTCCTTCTAGTTTTCTGCTTTTATATTTGGAGTTTTTTTGTTTGTTTGTTTTGTTTTTTTGCTTACAGGAAAACACATACAGGGTGTTAGATTTGCCTCATATCTCATCTTATTAGTTTATAGAGAGCAAACAGAAGTTTCAGAAAGGACAAGTTGGCTTTCAGATCATGCTAGCTACTCTTGGAACCACTGCATTGTCATGTTTACATTTACTCAGAGGACGTTGGTGTATACGGTTATATTTACTCTATATTTTATAATTTGTTTTACAGAATATTTTTATTGCATCTTGAATATTTTTTGCTTGCTCACTCTGCTTTTTGGTTTGCTGCTGTAATGTGTGATTTTCCCCACTGGGATTAGTGGTCTATTTATATTATCTACAGTGCATCCGGAAAGTATTCACAGCACTTCACTTTTTCCACATTTTGTTATGTTACAGCCTTATTCCAAAA
>JANDJT010000131.1:2578158-2588723 GCA_024331685.1 Stegophilus panzeri | reverse complement strand
TTGTCATTATGGGGTATTGTTTGTAGAATTTTGAGGGAAATAATTAATTTAATCCATTTTGGAATAAGGCTGTAACACAACAAAATGTGGAAAAAATGAAGCGTTGTGAATACTTTCCAGATGCACTGTAAATAGACATGATTTTACACAAGCTTCAGATGCCGGTCACACGCGAGGGTGCTCCCCATAGTGTTATACTAAATGCAGCGTGGAGTTCCATTTGAAAGGGAACATCGAACCTTAAGTTGGATGATCTACAACAGCAGAAGACCACATCAGGTTCCACTCCTATCAGCCAAAAACAAAAATCTGAGGCTATCTTGGGCACAGCCTCAACAAAACTACACAGTTGAAGATTAGAAAAAATATTACCTGGTCATTTTCCAGTCTTCAACTGTCTAGGTTTGGTGAGTCTGTGCCTTTGATAGTCTCAGATTCTTGTTCTTGGCTGAGAGGAGTAGAACTGGATGTGGTCTTCTGCTGCTGTAGCCCACCCACCTCAAGGTTAGATTTTTTCTGCATGCTGAGATGTTTTTCTGCTCACCACGGTTGTAAAGAGTGCTTAGCTGAGTTACTATATTCTTCCTGGCAGCTCAGACCAGTCTATTCATTCTCGTCTGATCTCTCTCATTAGCAAAGTGTTTCAGTCTGCAGCCCTTCCACTCACAGGATGTTTTTAGTTTGTTTTTTTTTTGCACCATTCTGAGTAAACATTAGAGACTGTTGTATGTGAAATTCCCAGGAGATCAGCAGTTTCTGAAATACTCAAACCAACCCTTCTGGTTCCAACATCCATACCACAATCAAAGTCACAGAGATCACACTTATTCTTCATTGTGATGTTTGATGTGAACATTAAATGAAGCTCTTAAATGACTGCTGCCACATGATTGACTGATTAGATAACTGAATATGCAGTTGTACAGGTGTTCCTAATAAAGTGGATGGTGAGTGTATTTAGATATGTGAATTTCTGTTTTGGATATTCCATGCAAGAAGGACACAATGTGTGTTACATAAACAGAGAATACATAAAAGAGAGAAATGAAAGTTATTGTGAACTTTAGTGGAGACAAAGGCTGACGTGAAATTAAGAAACACGTCAATTTGCATGAATTCAGTTGTTTACTAGGGTCAGAGGAAGGTGAGCAGAAGGAATTTCTCAATGTTTGGGTGAGAAAGTGTGGGTTGCTGTGTGAGTAGTCACTGTATAAAGTGAGTAGGTGGCCAGAGTGGTTATTTTCCATACTCATATGTGAAAACCACAGCTTAACAGAACAAGGAATGAGTGAGGCAATGGTTTCAGTGGTCAGTCCTCTTTGCTTTACTGATGAAGAACAGCAGTTGTATAGTGCAACTTTTGATTGTTTAGGTTTGTTCATTTTTAGCAGCAGCTGATTTCCTGGCACAGACTAAATTTAGAATAAATCTAAATTAGTCTACTGTGCAAAAATACTTTCTCTGGAGCTCCTCCTAAGTGGGTATCGTTTTTTTTCTTTGTGGCTGATGATGGTTTTAATGTCCTTTATCTAGTTTAATAATAAGGACTAACATGCGTAATTCAATTAAAATGAACAAAGACATTCAACAGCAACAGGAAATATTCCCTGAGACAGCATGAGGAAGGAACATTGAGAGGAATCATACTCAACAGGGAACCCATCATCTGTGTCACACTGGATAATGCAATTATGAATCATTACTCTTTCACAACTCTAAGATATAAAGTTACTGAGTATGTTGAAAGGAATTTCACTGTGTACATCAGGGTCTTTTAGCTCTAATCTATAGAATTCAGTTCAAGTTATCCACTGAAGAATGGAGGAGACTTGAGCATAAACTGTTTTCAATCTTTAGGCTATCCTACTGAAACTATCGACAGTAATCTCACAGCAATCTTCAGGCTATCCATGTGGGACCATTCTAAGCAGCAGACCACTCCTTCTATGGAGGGCAGAAGGCGTAATAGCATATATATAATATAATTATACCACTTTTATATGGTTAAATATAGAGATGTGGGCAATATTGTTTTTTAATCCTACTCTACCTGAATCAAATTTCACCTGTTGCTAAATGCATGCAAAATTTTCTAATGAACTTAATATTTCAAAAATATAAACAAATAAGTAATTTAAACCTCAACCACCCTGTCCTTGATAAAGCTATTGCTGAAGATGAATTAATTAATGGATGAATGAATGAATGACTTTTCGTTTACCTTTTTCATATTGACCTGACTGCCCTATAGTCATTAGTAAAAGCTCCCTGCTCCCATAAATTTTCTGTTGGGTCCTGGGGGCTTCCAATACTGTTGCACTCAGGATTCTCATAAAGTGTTCCATATTTAATTGTATTTAAGTATAATGGTTTTAAAATAGCATAACATGATACACAGAATTATTATTTTGCACTTTGTTGCATTGATTTTTTTTTTCTTCATTTTTTTCTTTAACAGCGTAGCCTATTGTTGGAAAGGTCAGTTGGAGCCTGTCTATGGCTGTTGATTGTTGAAGTGGTATATTCTTTGCTCTTTTTAATCAACATTTGACTGCACTGATAAAATAGCCTAAAAAGCAATGTCTTGAATCATATTTTGGCTTTAACTTTGCCGTAGTTGATACAGGACATCACAATGATTTAGGCTATGACTAGTTGACTACTTTGATTAATTAGTAAAAATTAATAGTCATGCAACCCCTACTACACAAATGTTCCTTAATGAGTTTATATAAAGCCATTCATTGTGTGAATGTCTTTGACAGAGTCATGAGAATTCTTATACCTCACACAGCTGACATTACATATTGCTCTACTATTCAGTCAGGCTTAGAGTTCCAACATGATAACCACATTAATAGGACTACTAGATGAGGAAGACTGTAAGAATAAGGTAAGCGTAATGCTAATCTGCACTGCCCTGACACTGCATTAGGCATTCTCTTTTCCTGTTGTGCTTTAAAAGGATGTACCTGGTACACAGAGTGCGAGCAGGGGGTCTGGAAAGAATAGCCATGACAGCATAACTAAAAGGGAGAGGCAGAAGGTAACACGGATATGAGGACACCCTGGGACATACAGCAGCCAGCCACTCCACCATCAACAAACCTGAGTGAATGCGTGCAGGGGAGACAACTTCAGATTAAAGGTGCTGGCTGTACATTCAGTATGATATAATTGTATTTGAATTAGGTTATTAAAAAAATTTTCTGATTGTTTCTACATTTTTGTTTAGTTTGGGGGGACAGACAGTCTCAATATGGTGGAACCTGGGTGATTCAAGGCAGCTACTAGTGTGTTAGTTTAGCCTACTCATCTGCTCTCTGGACTCAGCTCTGGATAACAATCTCGGTTATGTGCAATTTAGTTTAGAATATAAACTATAATATAAGATGAGACTTTTTCTTAGACTTATACTGAGACTTATTACTGTTGCCCACACCAGTATGGTGGCAACGTTACGTACGATCCAGTGGCCAATGTGGTGTCTATTTATTTGTCTATGAGAAAGATGCCCCACTAATGATTTTTTTCATTATTATCTTATCTTAACAGGTAAGATTAACAAACTGCATTGAATATTTTGATGTATATAATATCCTCTAATACATTTCAGTCGAATTATTGCTGTTCTGACTTTTGTATGTGTGCAAATGTGATGTAATGCCACTCGAGCGAGACGTGTAAAGCAGATGTAAATATAAGTTAGTACATGCAATCCTTTCGGTTCATTCCCGTATGGGAGAGAGAATGAGAGAATATTTTGTGAGAATGTGGGATTTGTTCAAGGTAATTTGTGTCCAGTAATTGAGTCAGGTTCAGAGAAGGTGAATTATAGAGTCTATCATCACATGCTCAAGTCAAAGAGCGATCGCCATTTTGTTATATGTAACGCACATGTCAGCTATGTATCTTTAATGTCTGTGTGATACTGGAGAGAAACGATAGTGGAACAAATACAGCTGAAACGGTAGATGTTTAATGGTAATGGCATAAAGAAATTCCAGATGATTCATGTTGTTTCAGAATGGTACTGTTATGTTGAAATAACAACCATGGATGAGATCAAAGAGTTAATGTGGAGAGACCATAATTTGAGTTAACTCTTATGTTTCTGTATACTGTAGACTCTTCAGTGTCTGTATACTGCCAAAGAGGAACAATATAACTTGAGGTAATGTCTTAGTGATAATATTAGAAATCACACACAGTATGTATGGTTATATGATAAGTTAAATAGAGTTATACTGTGTGACTGTAGTGTTTATTTGTCTATTACTGCAGGCAAAGCTGTAATGAGCAGGTAGCAGAGAAAGACGCCCCACTAATGATTCTTTTCATTATAATCTTATCTTAACAGAGAAAAATTCCTCAATAAATGTATTGCATCGGAATAGAGCTTGTGATCATTTCCACACCTGTAACACCAGCTTTGCCCTCAAAACTATTCCAATGATCAATAAAGCCCACATTGTTTTCAGAGCACCACCTACACATCTGGTTAACTTTACTTGCCATATGTTTTGGGGTCCCAGAGCATGCCATATATGAGAGCAATGAGAGTTTTTTTTTTTTTTTCCCCCACATTTTCACCACGTACAGTAAATTAAAACCCAGAAGCAGCACAACAAAAATACTTTAAATGCTACTTATTGAATTTCAGGGTTTTTGGACTCATATGAACAATTTTTGTTGGTTTAAACCTGATAATTTTGCCGTTAGAAATTAACTGAAATCATAACCCTATCTTTTGCTACAGAAAGGTGCATGCATTTCAGAAAAGCCAGAACATTCATACAGTTGTGCTCATAAATTTACATACCCCTTGCAGAATCTGCTAAATGTTAATAATTTAAAAAATAAGAGGGATAATATAAATTGAATTTTTTATTCACATAACAGATGTTTACATATAGTCCAGAAGACACAATAATAACTGAATTTCCACAAATGAACCAGTTCAAAAGTTTATATATGCTTAATTCTTAATACTGTGTGTTGTTACCTGGATGATCAATGATTGTTTTTATGTTTTGTGATAGTTGTTCATGAGTCCTTCTTGAGCATCAGTGAATGTTTGCACCTTTTGTAATACAGTAGTAGTATATGAGTCCCTCAATTGTCCTAAGCATGAAAGGACAGATCTCAACATTATATAACCACTGTTGGAAAGGGGTCAAATATGCAAAAAAAAAAAAAATGCTGGAAAACAAGACTGTGCAGGACCTGGAGTCACTTGTTTGTCCTGTTCTTGTTTGTCAATGTTCTTCAGAAAAATCCACCAGGTCCAGCACATCAGAAAAATTTCATTGATGACAGCTGTATGATAATTACTTTTGAACATGAGATTGAATGTGATTGATTCATTCAATTGGGTATGTGGCTGAAAACAGCCACATACCCAATTATAAAAGGGGCTGCAGACTTATGCAACCAGGCTATTGTGACTTCTTTATTTTTCATATTTTTCCTTAAAATTTTTCAGATTTTTTTCACTTAATTTTTATACATTGTAATTTCAGATGGTGAAATTACAGGGAATTTTTACATCACACAAACCTGCAATTTTAACAGGCGTGTGTAGACTTTTAAATCTATTATTGAATATAAGAACTAGAAACAGCACTGAGTTGATAAAGCCTTGATAAGTGTGAGCTTTAAAGAAGGATTTGTTCTGAATATAAGGGCTAAATTAAATATAATAGTTCTGTAGTAATTTCTGTAGTTTTTCTCAGATGTACTATTTTCTACATATTAAATTATTCTAGAAAGGTTCTGGAACTTTCCAGTAGTCATATTCTACAGGTCTCAGTACTATGTGTATTATGATTAGTCAGTAAATATTTGCCCCCATACTAATAGCTACTGTGATAAATTGTGATGAATTATTATTGTGATTAATTACAATAGTTACAATACTATTATGATTAATTACTGCCCACATACTAATAGCTACTGTGATTAACTGTAAATATAAATGAAAGATTTATTGTGACACCGAGCAGCAATGCATGGAGACAACCAGAAGCACTGTGTGTGATGCTTTCCATTAACAGTACGTTTCAGGTCTACTGTTTCCGTTTCTTTCTCTCTTCTTCTCTTACACAGTGCACATATACACGCCCCTGTACTTTCTCTGACCAAATTGTGGGTTGGGGGCCAAGTGTGAAGGGGGAAATGGAAATTAAAGTGCACTATAAGGTGTGAAACATATAGTGTTAACCAGAATTTCTCCAGTTAGCACTGCTTGTGTGTCACAATGAACTTTTTCTATGCACTCCTCTTCTGCATGGTGTCCTGCCTCTGTGGAAGTGAAGGTGAGTCAGGACTGCTGTATGAATCTCACTTGAATAGCCACTCTCTTTATAGCCACTGTGTCATTTGAAGAATCACACAAAAGACTGAGTATGAGAGTCATTTAATTTGCTGTAAAAGCTTCTGTTTCTAAAGTAATATAACAAATGTCTGTTTTCTGTAGCAGCGATCTGGTCCAGCTCTTGTTGCTTGAAAAAATATACAGTAAAAGATCTACTTGTGAAAAATGTTGTGGATTGTAAAGTCCAGAGTGCAGGGTTTTGCCCCTTTGATGCAATCATGTGAGTATTTAAGCACATTTAATTCGATTTCCTTTTCACCATTTATCATTTACTCAATTTCCAATTGAAATTGCCTTTACTAGAAACAAATTGTCAGTCAAGAACTTGTCATAAATGGGTTTTATAGACAAGGCCTGCACACATTACTGTTTTTGCTGTATTTAAGGAGTCACACAGATTGGTCATTTGTTTATATGCTTTATTATTTAATTCTTCAGTATCAGGACGCGCAAAGGTCGGAAACTCTGTTATGATCCAAAGGAGGAATGGGTTGTTAAAAATGTTGTGATGAATGGAACCAACACTTGTGATGTGACCTTAACAAAGAAGAACTCCAGAAAGGGCAAAAAGGGAGGCAGTGGAGGGAAAAGGGGAAAGAAAGTTTAAATTAGATTATTGTTAAAATATAATTAACTGTAATGCAAAGTGTTTTGATGAGTCCTGGCACTCAGTTATTTAAATACATATACTGTACGTAATAGGCTGTTCAGCTTCAATAAAACCTCACAATAAAAAACAAGGAACAAAATTAGTTATTAATATACTTTTTTATAATCTTTTATTAGACTGTAAATCTGTGAAATGCTATGTTTATAACTTATTTTTCTATATTACAAACAGAATGTACTCAGTATGTGCAATATATATATAATGTAATGATGTCAGTTAAAGTTATCTATGTTTAATAAATGCTCTTAGATCCTTAATGAATGTTGTCTTTTTCCTTGATTAAATACATATTTATATTGAGCACACACTGGACTTGTTCTACTCTGTAGGGGATTTCTACCATTTGTAATTTTTACAGTTTGTGTTTATCAATTTTTTATTTTAGGATTACATTTGAGATATATTGAAATATATGTATTTATCTTGATACAGAACAGCCTCAGCAAAAAACAAACAACAACAACAAAAAAACAACAACAACAACAACAACAACAAAAAAAACATTGGTAACACTTTCTATGAAGCCCATGCTTATAATGAATTATAACCCCATTTATAATTATTTATAAGCAAGTATTACCGTGCTATAAACACATTTATAATGACACATAAAGACCTATACTTATATAGGTTACCTATACATTATAATAAAAGTTATAGCTACATTTATATCATTGTTATCATTACTTATAAGGGATACACTTGCTTTTTCAGTGCCCATGCTCATAATGCATTATACACCAATTTATAAGTATTAATTAGTCAGTCTTATACATTAATGTATTCATAAAAATGCAGCCTGCAGTTTTATAATGTTATTATATTATAGTTATAATGACTTATTGGTAATGCAGATTTATTTCTAGGTCCAATAAGTGAATTATTTTATATTGTTGTTGATAGTTGTGTTGTGCTGCCTTATAAATACTTATTGTGTTATAATACAATTACTAACCTTTATAATGCATCATTGATGGCTTTAATTAAAGTGAAAGCATAGGATGCAGTTTCCATAATGCAAATGTTAAGAAATCATGAAGATGCGCTTATTACACAAATAGAACATGTCCAGATGGCACAAAGCACCAACAAAATACACAAAAAAAATATATCCAAATGGCACAAAATGAAATAACAAATTGGAAAAGCATGAAACTCTTAGCTACAAAATGTGAAATTTCACAAATAAAAAGTTTGAAACTTATTCATCTCATTTAGCCTTTACTGAAATCAGCACCATAGCCCTGTTAGCACGGTCAGATATTTAATATAGGCATGAAAAAGGTGCTGTTTCCACCTCCTATGAAATTGGATTTAGGAGGCAAAAATAACTATTTACAACAAATATGAAAGTGCAAAATATATATGCATAACATGAACAAAAGTGCAAAAAACCTGAATAAAAAAAAGAGTCAGAGTCTAGTGTGCATCATTGAGCTTGGCTGTCCTTGACATCCCAACTCAGTGAAACAAAGATGGTCCACTATAGTACACAGGAACACATCACAAGACCTGCATTTGTAAATAGTCTTGCTGTACATCTTCCTTTGAAGGCAATACAGTGTTTTTTTCCCAGCTGAGGCTTATGGCTTCATAACTCCCAAAATCCACAATTCTAGACCTTGTGGTTACCATTCTTTCATCAATGGCCAGGTTCTAGTGAGGCTGGTAGTATACCCTGCATGTCAGTAAGAGCTGCTTCCTGATGGGCTTCACATAAAAGAGACAATCATAGCCAGTGGTGCCTTTTAGCCGGTCATTCTGCTCATTATCTTTGACTTTGCTCTTGTACAGGATCCAGAATATTGTCTCAAATCTGTAGAATGCTAAGACAGAGGTTGGGAATGGAAAATTATGTAGCGTATTCTTTCTCCACAAATCTCAAACTCTTGATGGCTTTATTAGGCCACAGTAAATGACTAGGCCCAGGAATTTGCATATCTTCATTACTGCCATGCCACATGTGGAAAAATTACTTCCATGCTGCATGTGGAAAAATATAGTTTCATTCTATATGCAAAAATGAATTCACATACTACCTGCAATAAAGACATTTCCACACTATACGCAAAAATTTAAAATAGAAAGCAACATAATTTTGTTCTTTTCAAGGACCGAGTCCACTCCATGCTGGAATGCTCCTCGGCTCAATCCACGCTGTCTCCAATCTTATAACAGACTTGCGGTGATAAAATAATTCATTTGTTTATACTGATTGAAAATGTCCAATAAGTTGATTTCCGAATGCCAGTGTACTGGAAAATTGTTTATTGGTAAATGTTACTACTGAACAATAACGATTTTAAAATAAAATAATGAAAAAACATATTAATGCAACAGATCATATTAATGAACTGAAATGAGCTACTCCTGAGGTCATTGACACCATGGAATGAGTATGTGGAGAAGCTCTCCTCATTTACTGATACATGTCCTGCTGCAATCAGCAATGCCATCAAAGAGACAATCTCCCAGATAAAAACTGATGGAGAACTTTTGCCAGTAGCCAGCACCATCTAAGACACAGTGTGTCAGCCACTTGTTCTTAATACACTCATCTCAGGCATGTCCTGATGTCAGGAATGTTTGTCAATATTTGTTTAACTAGAAAGTTTGATTTGTTAAAAGCTCTAGCTCCTTAGCCAAATGTATGGAAATGCATTTGACATTATACTTCAAAAATTAATGTTACAATGATTTGATGGTATGTAACATTTAAAAAAAAAAAACTCTGTAACTGTTTGCATTAATATGATTTCTGTTTTTGACATTACAAAAACAGAAATTTTTGTAGTGAGCATGCACTATGTTTTTTATTTTTTGCACTATGCACTATGTTTTTCATTTTTTCAATAATTATTAGAAAGATACATAGATAGATAGATAGAAAGATAGATAGATACATAGATAGATAATTAAAACGGAAATAAAAAAGTTTTAGAATTTAGAAAATTCTATTACAAATAAAAAGGAAATGTGAAACAACCTGAAGATTCAATATTCAAGATGTTGCACAACTGCACAATTTGTAGGACACTATTTAAATTTAAGCCATGTTAACCCCATTCACCGTGAATCTAATTCCTTCCATTAAAGCATGTGTTCAGATGACATGCCAGTGGGTTTGATCTAACAAGGATCATGTGGAGTCTGTGTCAGCTCGAGTGCACACTATTATTAAAGCAAAAATTGGACATACCAACTAGAAAGTCTGAGATTCATTTAAATATTTTTAACATTCTAATTTTCATTCAAGTTGTTGCTGATGTTTTTTTTAACTTGAAATCAGTGTCTTTGTTAAATTGAAAAAGAATGCCAAACAGAAGCATTTTCACTAATGGTCTCAAACTTTTGGACCCCACTATATATACAGTCGACAGGCCCCCCCAATAAATAAATAAATAAACAAACAAAAACAACTATTGGAACAGCAAGGCCAATTCAATTATTTTTGCTATTGACTGAAGATTGTGAAGCCATTCAGGTTTTAGATCAAAAGATGAATATGAGAAGAGTGTT
>JANDJT010000131.1:2519198-2530955 GCA_024331685.1 Stegophilus panzeri | reverse complement strand
TACTTCTGAAAGACTCTGCCTCTCTAAGATACTCTTTTTATACCCAATCATGTTACTGACCTGTTGCCAATTAACCTTCAGCTGTTTCTTTTTAGTAGCACTTACTTTTTCAGCTTTTTGTTGCCTCTGTCCCAACTTTTTTGGGACGTGTTGCGGCCATCAAATTCAAAATCACCTTATTTTTTTTTAAAAATGGTACATTTACTCAGTTTAAACATTTGATATGTTTTATATGTTCTATTGTTAATAACATATGGGTTTATGATATTTGCAAATCATTCTGTGTTTATTTACATTTTACACAGTGTCCCAACATTTTTGGAATTGCAGTTGTAACTCGTTGCAGTTGTAAGTTGTTGGAAATTTTTGAACGTCTGGGCAAAAATGATGGAACCATTTTAGCAAGATATGTTATCTGGCTAAGATAGCTGTCACGTCACGGCGAGTTCGCGACTACAGTTCCCAGAGGGCAGTGCCGACTAAAAACATGGCCGACGTGAACTACACTTCCCCACCATGCACACGCTCACGTTCACCGGAATACTGAGTGAGAACACCTGTGTAGCACAATAGGTTATATATAAGGCCTCATTACTTCCGCGCTTCGTGAAGTAAATGCTCAGCAACCCTTTTCCTGACGTTCACCAAGCCTTTTGTCTACGATTTGGATTTATACGTTTTTGAAGTTTTTGCCTGTTCTTGGATTACAATTCTTTGCATAGACCAGTTGGTTTTGTTTGCCCGATCGCCTGACTTCCTGCTGTCTTCAGCATTCCGTCTTTCACCTGACCCCAGTATCCTGGTCCTGTTCGTCTGCGCTTGTCTCCAACAGGTAATATAACAGATTACTTCACCTACTATGGAGGCAGCGGACACCCCAGAGTGGCTATGCCACATCCTGGAGCAAAACCGAGCGATAGCTGTACAGTGGGACCAGATATCGCTTTTAAATGAGCAAGAGTTGCGCCTGTGTGCCTCTGCGCTTCCGACCGCGACACCTCCTGCTACATACACGCATCCTCCGCTGCTAACCCCAGCGTATGCTCAACCAGCGCCGGCAGCACACATTCCAGCCATGCTGGTTGCGCACATTCCAGCCATGCTGGCTGCGCACATTCTAGCCACGCTGCCTGCGCACCAACCGCCTCTGCCGACACCAGAGAGATACGCTGGAGAGCCGGAACGATGCAAGGGTTTCCTGCTACAGTACTCGTTGTTCTTTGAGAGTCACCCTGACATGCCGGAGGTCAGTAAACTTACCCACTTCATGAAGCTACTCACCGGACACGCCCTGGCATGGGGTACGGCAGAGTGGGAGCGAGGAGGCAGTACCAGACCCTCGCTAGTGGACCTCCTCTCCCGCTTCCAACATGCTTTTGATCATTCCCCTGACGGCTGGGAGACCGGCCAGGAGCTCTTGAAGATCACACAAGGCTCGCATGATGCGGTGGAATACGCCTTGGAGTTCCGCACCATCGCTGCACAAAGCGGTTGGAATGAGCCGGCTCTCAAGACCGTGTTCCGTCAGGGGCTAAAACCTGAGTTGGTACGAGAGTTGGCATGTTGGAGCGAGCAGCTTACCCTTGACGACCTCATAGTCCTGGCAATACGGCTGGACCGTCTGTGCTGCACTAACCGCCCCACGCTGTGGAGTCCCATGCCATCAGAGCCAGTCCCTCCAGCCAAACCCATGCAGCTCAGTCGGACCCGGATCCGCAAGGAGGAGAGGGAGAGGTGACATCGTGAATTGCGTTGCTTCTATTGCAGTGAGGGCACCCACCTCGTCTGTCAGTGCTCCCACAGGATGCCAAGATCAGCCGGGAGGGGTGCGGACTGCCAACCTCATTGTCAAATGGTGAGTTCAGTCCACACATACACTCCTCATATATTTGTATTGCCCGTTGTAATAGAGCATTCAGGCCAGTCTTTTGTGCTTTCAGCGCTAATGGACTCAGGAGTGGCCGGGAACTTCATAGATCCGAAGATGGTGCAGAATCTCGGCTTCCCTGTACGTCCCCTGCTCCAGCCACAACAAATCCAGTCCATAGACGGGTCCCGCATAGGAGGGGGAGTCATATCTCACTGCACACTACCATTAAAACTACAAGTTAGTGCCCTCCACCACGAAACCATCGTCCTGTACATCACTGTCTCTGCCAGGCACCCGGTCATTCTCGGTCTTCCCTGGCTAGAGCTTCACAACCCCCAGGTCTCTTGGACGGACAAGCAGGTTACCCAATGGTCCCCATACTGTCTGAGCAACTGCCTAAATGGCCCCACGGTCCCTGTGGCCACCACGTCAGTGGAGAGCCCTATGTCTCAAGTTCTAGTCATGGTCCCTCCCGAATATCGTGACCTCAGTGAGGTGTTCAGCAAGGAGAGAGAAAGCGGTTTACCATCACACCGACCCTACGACTGCACCATAGACCTCCTACCCGGAGCCAGTCCACCTCGGGGTCATGTATACCATCTCTCCCAAGCTGAACACTGAGCCATGGAAGAATACATTCAGGAGGCCCTCCAACAGGGGTACATTCGACCCTCCACGTCCCTGGCATCTGCCAGGTTCTTCTTTGTGGAAAATAGGGGAGGGAGCCTATGACCATGTATTGACTAACAGGGTCTCAACCAGGTGACAGTCAAGTACCGGTATCCCCTGCCATTAGTTCCTGCAGCCCTTGAATAGCATTTTCACGAAGCTAGACCTATGTAGCGCATACAACCTGGTCCGCATCTGGGAGGGGGATGAGTGGAAAACGGCTTTTAGTACCACCTCTGGGCACTACGAGTACTTGGTCATGCCGTATGGGCTCGCTAACGCTCCCTCAGTATTCCAGAATTTAATCAATGATGTCCTGAGGGTCATGCTGGGGAGGAGCGTCATTGCATACATTGATGACATCCTGGTGTATTCGGCATCCCTGGAGGGCCACATCAACCATGTCCGGCAGGTGTTGCGCCGCCTGCTGCAACATCAGCTTTATGTAAAGGCTGAGAAGTGTGAGTTTCACCAACGCACGATCTTATTCCTGGGGTACATCATTAGCCAGAAGGGGGTCACCATGGACCAACGCAAGATCCAAGCGGTGGTGGAATGGCCCACTCCCCGAACCGTCAGGGAGTTGCAATGGTTCCTTGGCTTTGCGAACTTTTACCGACGGTTCATTCGAGACTTCAGCAAAATAGCACAACCCCTGATGTCCCTCCTGCGTGGCAAGCCCAGGTGGCTCCTTTGTACCCCAACTGCCCAGGAGGCACTGGACAAGCTGAAGTGTGCCTTCACCACGGCCCCCATCCTTAGATATCCGGATCCCGCCAGACCTTTCGTCGTGGAGGTTGATGCCTCTGAGACAGGGGTAGGGACCATTCTCTCTCAGAGGTTCAGAGACAAACCCAAGCTGCACCCCATATTGTTCTTCTCCCGAAAGTTATCGCCAGCTGAACGCAATTATGACGTGGGGAACCGAAAACTCCTGGCAGTTAAACTGGCTCTGGAGGAGTGGAGACACTGGTTGGAGGGTGCCTTTCACCCATTCATCATCTACACAGACCATAAAAACCTAGAGTACCTGAGAACGGCCAAACGTCTCATACCTCGCTAGGCTCGCTGGCCCTGTTCTTCTCCAGGTTCCAGTTTACGCTGTCATATAGGCCAGGAACAAATAATACTAAGACTGATGCTCTGTCATGTATCCATTGCCCTGAGAGCCAAGCAGACAATGAAGATTATATCTTGCCCCCCCTCATGTATTGTCAGCACCATAGAGTGAACTCTGGATCAGGCCTTAGCCCGCTTCCCCAGTTCACGAATCCCGGCAGCATGTCCTCCCGGCAAGCAATTTGTCCCGAAGCGATACCAACTGGAGCTCATCACTAGGGCCCACATGACACTAACGACGGGCCATACGGGAGTACATCGTACTTACCAACTACTGGCCGAGAAATACTGGTGGCCCCATATGCCTAGTGAAGTACAGCGCGTCATAGCCTCGTGCTCCACCTGCGCTCAGGCTAAGGTACCGCATACTCTACCAGCTGGTAAACTGGTACACCTACCTACCACTGCACGCCCGTGGTCCCACTTGGCGATAGACTTCATCACGGACTTGCCGGAGTCACAAGGTAACACCGCAATACTAGTGATCGTCGATCGTTTTTCAAAGTCCCTGCACCTTATTCCACTACCTGCCATCCCGTCTGCCTTTGCCACAGCCGAGCTGCTGTTCCAGCACGTGTTCCGATACTTCGGTATCCCGGAAGATATCGTGAGTGACAGGGGCCCGCAATTCACGTCTCGAGTTTGGGCCAGCTTCATAGAGAAGATGGGTATCGCCGTTAATCTCACTTCCGGGTACCACCCCCAGGCCAACGGACAGGCAGAACGGGCTAACCAAGAAGTCGTTAGATTCCTCCCAACCTTTTGCGCCACCCATCTGG
This sequence comes from Stegophilus panzeri, assembly GCA_024331685.1. Taxonomy (NCBI): domain Eukaryota; kingdom Metazoa; phylum Chordata; class Actinopteri; order Siluriformes; family Trichomycteridae; genus Stegophilus; species Stegophilus panzeri. Next base: position 2,526,518 of record JANDJT010000131.1, on the reverse strand, counting down.
AGGACTGGGCTCAATTCCTCCCATGGGCGGAGTATGCACAGAACTCCCTACGACACTCCGCCACCCAACTCACCCCCTTCCAGTGTGTCTTGGGCTACCAACCGCCTTTATTTCCCTGGAACGCCACCCCCACTGCCTCGCCAGCGGTGGATGAGTGGTTCCACCAGAGTGAGCAGGTCTGGGAACGTGCACATCAGCATTTGGTGCAGGCCTCCCGCACCGCCAAAAGAAAGATGGACCGTCGCCGGAGGGACCATCCCAACTATCAACCCGGGGACAGGGTGTGGCTTTCCATGAGAGACCTAAAGCAGCCAGTCCCGGGCAGGAAACTTAACCCCAGGTATATCGGCCCTTTCCGAATTCTGAAACAAATTAATGAGGTCACGTACCACCTGGACTTGCCCAAGCACAGCCGCATTGCCCTGTCATTCCATGTTTCACTCCTTAAGCCAGTGGTACCGGGTCCCTTGGCCGAGGCGGTACCAGGTGACTCCCACCGGAACCGCTAGAGATTGAAGGCCGCCCAGACTACTGCGTCCGCAACATCCTTAACTCCAGATGTAGGAGAGGAAAACTCAAATATCTGGTGGACTGGGAGGGGTATGGCCCAGAGGAGCAGTGCTTGATCCCGTCCCAGGACATTCTGGACCCAAACCTTCGCAGGGACTTCCATGCCGCTCACCCAGCTAGACCGAGACCACGGAGGAGAGGGAGGCCTCGGAAGGATTCAGCTCCTGGAGTGAGCCCTTTGGGGGGGGGGCTCTGTCACGTCACGGCGAGTTCGCGACTACAGTTCCCAGAGGGCAGTGCCGACTAAAAACATGGCCGACGTGAACTACACTTCCCGACCATGCACACGCTTACGTTCACCGGAATACTGAGTGAGAACACCTGTGTAGCACAATAGGTTATATAAGGCCTCGTTAACTGTCGCGCTTCGCGAAGTAAATGTTCAGCAACCCTTTTCCTGATGTTCACCAAGCCTTTTGTCTACGATTTGGATTTATACGGTTTTTGAAGTTTTCGCCTGTTCTTGGATTATGATTCTCTGCATAGCCCAGTTGGTTTTGTTCGCCCGATCGCCTGACTTCCTGCTATCTTCAGCATTCTGTCTTTTGCCTGACCCCAGTATGTTGGTCCTGTTCATCCGCGCTTGTCTCCGACAGGTAATATAACAATAGCAAGGATATTTGGCTGCACAGGCAGCAGAGAATCACAGAGGAGAGCTGGGGTTGAGTGTAATTTGAATTTTATATGCAAACATCAATGTATATTCAATGTATATTCAAACTTCATGTATATTAGCAGTGCAAATTCTGTTTTCTACAACAATATTATGTAAAATAAGAGTGATCTGTTCTTACATGCAAATGTTCTCTGCAACATTGTATATGATTATCATGCTGGAAGTTATTTCCAGTCGTGTCTTCACCTGAAGAACAGTCATTGAGTCTCATTTATCAGTCTAGGAAAGTTGTTTAAAATGTTTTCAGAGGTCACGCCATACTAAAAATTCCTGTCAGATTTGCAAAAGTTTTGGTAACAATGGTTTTCTTTGTAAGTTAGTACATTGATAAATGCCAGTCATCTCTAAATGGTGAAACAGCACCTGCTAAAAGTTCATTTAACTTTTATAAGGTGTTGTTTATTTTATCCTAATTGAATGGTTAATCTTATTCCTTTTAATTTCTTGTCATTAATATGAAACAACTTTTCATATTAGTTTCACAACAGTTTCACAAAATTTATTTACAATTTTATATATATATATATATATATATATGACCAATCACATGATTTGTAGCTTAGGAATTGAGCCTTAGTGAGGTTCTTTATATGTAAATTTGAAAACTCAGGAGCAGAATTTTCATAAATACAACATGTCAGGATTTTCATGAATATCACATTTTCTGTTCAAATGCTCATGAGAACAATATGGAAATAAATTTGTTCATATTCAGATTGATAATTGAGGCCCACTGTGTGTAGTGGAATGGAATGATGACGTTTGTGAATGATGTTTTGCTGAACTTGAGGTAGAGATGCGTTAGGGTATGACAAACTTTCTCACCTTTATCTATATAATTCTACTTCTTGCAGAATGCCTGCTGAGTTGTTGTAGTAGAAGAGAGGGTTTTTTTTCTTGCAAAGCTATCTTGTTAAACACTATGAATTAATAATTAGATATTTCTGGCTGTTGGCTGCTTTGTTTAATTTGTCTGATGAATAGTGTTGGGTGGAAAAAGCAATGTTTATACGCAGTGACTAATGAGATGTATATCACTGGCATTACAGTGTAACTGTTGGTCTTGGTGAGTACTATATAAAATTTTAGTGTTTATCATCCAAAGAACTAGAATCTCACCTGATTCTGCTGTCGTGAAGAACCACAACAATCTTCAATTAATAGTTCTAAAAGATAAATTATTATTGTTTAGCTCTGTTATCCTCTGAATGCATATGTGCATATGGGCTCCCTTTAATCAAAAATCAGCTACCTAATAACTTCATCTTGGAAAAGAGTAATATGTAATCTTTGTTTGAAGTTGCAGTTCCCATCATGAAAGACAAAGATGAGCTTTCAGACAAAAAAAATGTCAGAAAAAAATATGACACACATGGCTGCACATTGGTGGTAGCCTTTAGGGAAAGGTAGACAGCTCATGCAGCATCTTCTGCCTTGTCATGTGTATGGTAATGGATTTAAGCACAGCTCTTTGTGCTCCTCTGTCTCTTTCATCCAGTGAGGCACTAATGGATTCATTAAAGGGAGATGCTTGCCTGACACCAAAGCCGTTCTGTAATTACACTCTTATTGTTGCATTCCCTGCCCATGCCTGTCTGATTTTTCACCTCATGTTTGCCGCTTGGTGTCCCCATGTGAGATAGAATGTGCTGTGTGCCTGTCACTTTGAGACCTCTGTTCTGAGAAGCCTGGCACTTTTTAAATATTCATAGCCCTTTCTTGGACTGCTGAATCAAGGGCGGATGTGTAGGTGGGGGGAAGGAAAATAGAGAAGAATGATGGAGATTTTAGCAACAAAGAGAGTGTTAGAAATGGATCCTGAATGTATATATAAACCTGAGAGAAAGAGAGAAGGTGTTGTAATTCATTATCACCTAATTTGTTAGCATGTCAAAAGTCTTTGTTTCATTTATGAGAGAGCTCCTGCTGGATTTGTTATTGGCTGTTAAAGACAACAACAGGACAGGTCTGATTAAAGACTAATTAAAGAGCTGCCTGTCTTTGTATAAAATAGCTCTTTGCTTTACCATCTGTCTCCCAGCGCAAATAATGTAAAAATGGAGACAGGCTCAGGGGGAACCAGCCCAAAAAGAAACCAACAGAACTTGTGGGTCTAGTCTAGTTTTTCCGCCAAACTGAGAGATAGATGGAACTGTCACAGTGATAACAGTTGGATTTCTGCATCATTGTTATCGCACACAAGAACACTGTTGTTCCTATGTCTGATCGACCATTTGAAAAAAGCTTATGTTGTCTGTTATGAAACGTACTGCTGAAAAAGCTAATAAGGATTTTAATATTTTATCATTTTGAAGGTTTATACTTTTAAAATAAAAAAATAATTATTTAAACTGATTTTAGATGGAAATATGAGAAAATGAAGATAGACAGTAAAAACCTCATGATTAGAAGATTAATGCATGCCTTTGCTTATGGTGTATTTTGGTTACGAATACTTTCTTTTTGCTGGTACAGTGTTGGAGAAAATATACATTGTGTGTGAGAAGAGATAAAACAGCACAAGCAGATTTTGATGGAACAAGCATAACACCATCAATCAAGAATGGTAGATCTATTGTTTCTACTTGTTTTGTTTTTTTACTGCATGCTTTTATTAGGAATTTGTTTGTGTGTATAATGGAAGTAACTGAACATAAATACATTAATTGATTTCAATATAATATATATTTAATGACTTCTACACAGATAAAAATACAGATTAAAATAGGAGGTGCACTATTTTTTTTTAAAAGAAAGCTTACCAGAAAGGATCACAGTCTAGTCTAGTCTAGACTCAAGTTGTGCATTTTCACTAGGATCTCAGGGGACACAACAAATAAGTCAGATGAGCAGGATTTTTTTTATTTTTATTTTTATGCAGGCTTGAGTAAGTGGTCAGAACAAAGAAAGACCACAATTGTTAACATGCATTTACATTTATCCTTTGTTTCTATTTTGGAAAAAAGGACCAACATTTTGATCCATTAAGTGTATTTATTATTATTTGTGTTATTATTAGTGTTTTGCATATGAGTAGCATAAAGTCAACAACAAAAAAAGAAAATTAAATTATTAACTGCAATTATGTGTATGGCAATTAATTAGCATAAACACTTTGTTCAGTGTAAAAAGGTTGTGGAAAAGTTGCATCTGTTGATCCTGATGGAGGAAAAAGCACTGTTAAAGCCACACATCCATGCATCTAAACAATGAGGTTTACACCACAAGCTCTCACACAGCCTCACACTGAAAGATTTACTCATTCGGGAAGAGACACTAATCCACAAGAGTGTATTTGTCCTGACCAGCTGAAGAAACAATTGTTTGTGCCACCATCACTGCAGGAAGGGGAGTGTTGCTATGACAAAGGAAACCGAAATACATGATGCCATGGCTCTTGTGCTGATTTTCCCCCTGTGCTTTCACTGTGGGTTGTGGAAATTTTAGGTACTGCTGGTTTTCGCCTTTGTTGCATTCAGAACTCCTATGTAGTCACCCAAGAATAACATGCTTAGGAGCATCAGTGGAATCATGTAAGCAGTTGAATTCAGGCCACATGTAGCCCTGATGTTCTTGCTGTAAATTTTACAGTAATTTACTGACGATTGCATAGAGTAAATGTACTGGGTTACGTTTTATTTTATACTGTGTAACATATTACAGTTCTTTACTGTAAATTTTACATATTTAACATTTTCATATTTAACAGTAACACTTCTGAAGTCTAAAGAAAAATTGACATAACATCTGTTTAAGATATGATTTTCCATTTGAGAAATCATTTAAGAAACCATGGAGTCATGGTCATGTTGTAAAATATACAGAACCAAAAATATGTAAGGGTTAAATACCCACCTGTCTCCTGTATCTTGTCCTTCTATTTGCCAGTCTCTTCTTTCCTGCCTTTTGTTGTTCTGAGGCTCAATATTTTTTTAAATAATATTCTTCCTCTCTCTATATCTGTCCCTGTTTGTCTCCTTGTCTCTGCTATCTCTGAGTGAAGTGGTACCATTCTGCAGGGCTGCACTGTTTCATACACCTGACTGTTTTGCTCTACATTGCTCAGGTAGAACAGTAAAATAAAACCATACTTTTACCTCATACCATTCTCTCTCTCTCTCTCTCTCTCTCTCTCTCTCTCTCTCTCTCTCTCTCTCTTTCCAAAAAACCCCATATATTGCAAAACATGGGTTCTTAAAGTCCCAATGAAATGGCTTGAGAGTTGTGATTTGACTACATATGTTGATGTAGGAAATCAAAGAGTCAGACTGTTGACTTGTTAAAGAGCTTGGCAGATTTACACAACAGCAAATAGTTTTCGAGATCACCTAGGCTGAAACTAAACAGATTTCACAGAAGCTTTGCAAGCTATCTGTGAGCTAGGTATGCAAAATTTTTGACCACTGCCTTCACCCACACCTATTGATGGGGTGATATCTCAGATGATGAGAAGTGTGTTTTTGGAGTTATGCCACACACATGTAGAGCAAAGATGCCTTCAAAATAATGAAATTAGATGTTTCTACACTAAAAAAAAATACTGTAAAGAAGAGCAATAAACAGTAGCAAATGAAACAAAGTCAATATTTGGTGTGACAAAAAATAAATAAATAAATAAATAATAGTAGTCTCTGGTACAATTTGTGCCGTTTTAAGGAAATTAGCTTGTAAGTTTTATTGAGCACCTTGCAGAACCAGCCACAGTTCTTCTGGAAGACTTTGACTGTTGCACTTGCTTCTTATTTGTAATGACAGCTTCAAGATGCTTTCTGTATGAAGAAATTAATTGGCCGCAGTATTCAGGTGTAATTTTGGCCCATTCTTCTACACATATTATCTTTAAATCTTGTTCAATTGGATTCAAGTCAGGTGATTGACTGAGCCATTCTAACAACTTGATTTTTTTCTCTGAAACCAATTGAGAGTTTCCTTTGCTGTATGCTTCGGATCGTGGTCCTGCTGGAAGGTCCACCCACGTCTCATCTTCATCATCCTGATAGATGGCAGCAGATTCTTCTCAAGAATCTTCCGGTAAAGGGCTCCATTCATCATTCCTTCAATTATATGAAGTCTGCCAGTATCATGCGATGAAAAATAGCCTCACACCATGATACTTCCACCTCCAAACTTCACTGTTGGACCAGACTACACTCTCCCAGTATTTCATAGGCTTGTCCAAATGAGTTGTAGCAAACTTTAAATGAGCTTTTTCTTAAACGTGCCTTTTCTTTAGTAATGGAGTCTTGTGGGGTGAGCATGCATGGCCATGGCGGTGCAATGCATTGTCTATTGTTTTCTCTGTGACAATGGTACCTGTTGCCTCCAATTGTTTCTGGAGCTCTTTCCGAGTGGTCCTGGGCTCTTGGGCTACTCTTCTACTCTATTCTTCTGACTCTCTGGTCAGAAATTTGCGAGGAGCTCCTGTGCATGGCCAGTTTAAGACAGAGTGATGTTGCTTCCACTTGCGGATAATGACCCCAATGGTGCTTACTGGCAGATATAGAAGTTTTGAAATACGCCTGTATCCGATTCCATCAATATGTTTTGCAACAATAAGGGTGTGAAGGTCTTGGGAGAACTCTTTCCTTTTACCCATCATGAGATGTTTCTTGTGTGACACCTTGGTAATGAAAAGCCTTTTTATAGCACATCAATTTACTAACCTAGCTGATATTAATTTGCATGTATAGGAAGTATAATTACTTTCTAACTACTTACAGATTTCAGCTGGTTCCTTGCCTTATCTGACCTTGGAGAACTGCTTTTTCTTAGTGTGTGAAATACTTTTTTCCCAGTGTCATTCCAGTTTATTACACATAACATAATTTATGGACTTTAATGTTGTGAATTCTTTATATTTGTGGACTTCTTGACTTAATACTGATGTCTGGTGTCAATTTCATGTGAATAGCCTCAGTGGAAATATATTTACTGAAAAAAATGTTGACACATTCAATACTTATTTCCACCACTGTGTGTATATATATATATATATATATATACACACACATACACACACACACACACACACACACACACACACACACACACACACACACACACACACACACACA
>JANDJT010000131.1:2473771-2503096 GCA_024331685.1 Stegophilus panzeri | reverse complement strand
TATATTTAGTACACCTGGGTGGCTAGAAACAGGAAATTGTTCAACCATGACTTTAGAAAGACTTTAGAAAGATGAGGTAACACATAAGCCAAATTCCCTTAGTCATTCATAACAATAGGTAAGACCAAGGAATATAGCTGTGATGTGCGGAAAAAGGTTGTTGAGCTTCACAAAATGGGAAGTGGCTTTAAGAAAATAGCTCAAGCATTGCACATGCCAATTTTCACCATCAGGGCAATAATTAAGAAGTTCCAGTCAACTATGAATTTTATGAATCAACCTGGAATTTGAGGATGGTTCGAGTGGCCAAAGATTCTCCAAGGATCACAGCTGGTATAATCTGAGGAATAACTGTGTGTTTGTGTTTGTGTGTGTGTGTGTGTGTGTGTGTGTGTTGAATGGGGGAAGAAGTGAGTAGCACCAGTTTTTAAAATAAATGAGAAGATTTAGTGGGTGACTCAGTAGTTGGTGATATACATTACATTGAATGGTGGAAAAACTCAGTCGGTGTGTAGTGGCTTGGAGAATTATGAGCTGTGTAATTTCACTATAATTTAATTTCACTGTAATTTCACTGTGTTGACATTATAAAAGCACACTGTAGCAGGAGCAAGAAGATTTCCAGACCCTGTGATGATTTTTATGCCAAATTAGGTCAGTATTGGAAGGTTGTAGGTGGAAAAAGCAAGTCCATACGTGACGTATTTTGGGCTAGTTTAGAAATGGTCAGCAGATGCCAAGACGTTGTTTTAAAGCAAATAGTCAGAATTAAATGTCCACAAGCATGGCCTATGGCAAACAAAGTGAAAGTGCAGAGAATGTATCTATGCCAACATTTCTGTTGTGATGGGAAGTATACAGATATTACAGAGATTCAGGTCAGAATGCTGTTTGTGTCGGTAGGCTAGGTATTTCGTCACACTGTCAGAGCGTGTTCCAACAAAGTAGCGAGGCTAGCGATCATTCACACTGTGTGTTTCTTCTGACATATGGTCAGAATGCCAAGTAAATGGTCTAAATATGGAAGAAAGTATTGCAAGGATTGAGAGAGGGAAAATGGGATTATAGAGTGGATAATGGTCATACCAGGTGATGATAAAAAGCAGAACAGAAATGCATGGTCACCACATTGACCTCATTTCCCATGCAAAGAGAAACAGGAAAAATGTGTCTCCATTTTCCAATTGCTCACATTTTTTGGTCTAGGTTCTAGCCTTTTTCTGTGTTTTTTGAGATGAAGTTTATACCTGGCAACCAAGAAGTTGAATTTAAAATTCCAAAATTCTTCTGTAATTAATCTTTCAGAAAGACCTGTAGCAGAGACAGGCATTCTATGCTCAGGAACAAGTGTGTAGAACATTCTCACATAGTTTATAAAGGATTTGTTTTAGTGTATGAGTGACATTTGTGGTTTCTGCTTAAGCAATGCAGCTATATGATTCAATTTAACCCTTAAATGATTGGTTTTTCGCCAATCAGTATTACATATTTGGGTCGTTAGCGACCGAGAGTATATATCTAACACGGATGGATCTCTAAACGGCTCCAATAATATAAAACTGTCCAAATATTTTATTAACAATTACAAAATAATAAATTACAGCATATTTCATTATATTTTGACATTTTATTTGTCAATAAACAATGTAAAAAAATATATGCACCATTAAAATTACGCACAAATAATTCATGCACTAAAAGAGTGAAAGTATTGTAGCATTTTCATTCAATCGTTTCAGTCACCATAACAAAATTAAAATCATTACAATATTTAATATTTTCATAATTAAAGTTATTTTATCATGTATAATTTTCATGGCTAAAAACAGGGGAGTTAGCTGGACTGTTAATCATCCAGGGCTGAGCCCAGATTTTCTCCATGCATTTTTTCCAGCTCAGCTAGTAGCCTAAGTTTTGTTTTTTGGATGCTGAGGTAACTTAGCTGCCAATGTATGACATGATAAGAAAAAGTTGGATTTATCATAAAACTTGCCTCGGGTCTTGTCACTGTTTTTAGGACTACCAGACTGATAAAATATAAAACATTTCTAACTAGGCTAGTTTGGTGTCACTAGCCAAGGGGAGGCACAAATAAGCTATGGATTTAGCTGCTACAGTGCTATGCAAAGTACATTATCTTTCCTTTTCCTCTGCTCATATCATGTTCATGTAAACTAGAACTCATATGAACATTTACACACATTGTTTTCCTGCTCAGCATGAGAGGATGTTACTGTTTCAGTTTCAACCCCATTACTGACGTATATCTATTTTTCCTCACACTGACTGTGTGAACTAGCGTTTGGCAGAATTGAGAGATGACAACCAGTAAGACACTAGTGTTTCCACGTATTTACCTGTAAACCCTGTCTAATTGGTCCCGCCTCTGTTCATTGAAGATATAAATTTACAACGCCGCTGTCTTCTTTTACTGACAAACCAGTCCAAGTGGATAATTAATTATTCGGATCTAAAGAAAAAAATCTTCAGAGCTACCACCCCTAATGCCCAGGCAAGGTTACGCCCCTGCCTAAAAACAATATTATCAAGTAATAGTATGATAGGCAAATGTAGAACCTTCTGTGCTTCGCCTGGTAAATTCAGCATATTCAGGATCCGGATCAATCGATACGTTACTCTCAATAGGCTACTATCATGTTCATAATAATCAAAATCAATATTTTGTTTGCTGACAACTTCATCATCAGATCCACCGTCAAACAACACTAATATTTTATTAGAAACTTGTTCTGCAGTAAAACGCTGAGCCATGTCATGTTTTGTAATGTTTCCTTTATGTCTGGGGTAATTATGATTGACACATTACATCATCATTATTCACCAAACATTCCCACCTTGAGGAATAAAAGTGAATTGCAATTATTAAGCCATGAGAGATTCAATATTGTTACGCAGAAAAATGTACACTATTATATACCTCAGGTCAGTAGTGACCCTATAAACTTTTTACAATAAATTAATTACAAAACAGATATTATTCGACAATTTTATATTTTATTCTTGTTATATAGTTGATGATAAATAGATTGAGGAATACTAAGAAGGTGGAGGACTAATGTGAAAAAATAAAGGGGGGGTACTGGATGACATCCAAGGTCGATTTTTCCTTTAAGCAGAGGATAAGGTGATGAATTGGCAGGCTATACATGAATTGTTTGCGTATCTTTCAACTTGACGGATAACTGATAAAGACCCAACTACCTGACCCAACAATACAATTATTTCATGAAAGTAACTGTCCTACATAATTACTGTTTATTATCTTTTTTTTTGTAAGAGTGAAACAACTTATTGTACTTGTTAATTTCAGCCCTTATTTATGCAGGTATGAGAAAAATGAGAATAAAGAGAGATTGGGGATTTTTTTTAACTTAACCTTAAATAATGCATGTGCTCTTATCAGAGCTCTAGCAGCCCCCTTTCCATTTCCTAGCTCATGCAGGATGTGTAGTGGCCTTCACAACTGTCTTATCCCCTGAGAGTCATCTCTTTTCACACAAGAAGATTTATAGGCAATAATTTCAAACACACAGGAAGATGTCAGGACATCTGCATAAATTTTGATGCTTCACTGTTCCCACACATGCATGTGAAGTGATAAGTTGCTGATGTGGGGTGGGGGGTTGTGATATACATGCATGTGGAGTGATAAATTGCTGATGTTGAGTGGGGGGTTGTGATACACATGCACATGCAGTGATAAGTTGCTGATCTGTTGTTGGGGTATTGTGGTAGTTACACTTTTGGGGTATTGGTTGGTAGAATATTGAGAATACACTTGAGTGAGTAGTGCACACTTGGCATAACATATTTCAGTCTTTTTACATGGTACTGATTTTTAGCAATGCCAGTAATATGTAATATGTAGTGTAATAACCAATGTGTAGCAACAAATAAACCTAAAAATAACACTTTTGCATTTGTTTAATAAGCTTTGCCAGTGAGGATATGAATCTCTGAGTTGAATCAGCAATATCATTACAACTAATTGGCATGTCATTATACCTAATTTGGTGCTGATGCTATTATTGTTAGGGCAGATGTGAGGACCTATGTGCATTTAAAGAAGTTAATCAAGCCCTGTTGATTTGAGAAATCATGTGAGAAGTGATGTCCTGTGGAGACAACATGACCCGAGTGAGCTCTGTTGTACAAGTATGCCTCTCCTTCACTGTCCGGAAAATCTGGCAGAGGCATTGCGCTGTGTCTGATGAGGTGTGACATGTTTGAGATGTGTTTGCAAAAATAGAGTTTGCTTTTAGTGCTCTGGCAATGTGGGAGTCTGGTATACTGTCCCTGAGGGGCACTCTAATGCGCGCGCGCGCACACACACACACACACACACACACACACACACACACACACACAGTCTTACTACACACTCTGAAACACACAAGGGCTGACCGGTGAGGACACACTTAACCCAAGAAGCTTTTACATAAACACGGGTGCTCAATTGGTACAAGCTGAATGTTAGCTGTGCCTCGTTGCAAAAGGAGATGTACTGTTTCTGTACTGATATGCGATTTAAGATTGGATAGCTTTTTGTTCTGTCCATTGGAGGCAGATCTGTTTGCAACACTTTGTTATGAACTGTGCTTTGGATTGTGTAAGCACCAAACATTTCTCCTGGATTACCCCTTCTGCTCTTTCTTCTGACCTGCAGCTTGTAGGCCTGGCTTTTACAAAGCCTCAGCCCTGGATGCCTACTGCATGAAGTGTCCACCACATAGCTACTCTCATCAGGACAAGGCTTCAGAGTGTGTTTGTGAAAGGGGCTACTATAGAGCCGAAACTGACCCTCGCTCCATGGCCTGCACAAGTAAGCTCATTAAATACATATTGTTTTAGGCACCATAAATTTCCTAAAAGAACCATTTCTTTAGAGTCCTTTAAATGTCAAAGATCAATAATGTGTCATCGTTATCTTATTTATTAACATATTATGGAATATTTATCCAAACTGACAAAAAATATCTACGTTATTGTAATGGTCCAGTCATTTTATGGTACTTTTATTTTACATATGAAGACCAAAATGACAGTGCTGTCTTTGTAATACAAAAATGATGTCTGAAATATTTTTAAATTCATTCTATCAGTCTTTATCAACTGTTTTCAGTCAGGAATTGTTTCAGAGCAAAGTATACTGTGTTAAAATCTAGAGTATATTTTGACAGGACTTTTGTTACATTTTATTAAATGGTAAATAATATGTGATGTAGTATAATAAATAAATAAATAAATAAATAATCTCAAACTCATTGGGGTTAAAACATTTTAAATAAGGTTTTGAAGAAATATATTTTTTAGCATTATTATAATTTTTAGCATTGTTATAGTGTGTGTGTGTGTGTGTGTGTGTGTGTGTGTGTGTTTTTTACAGGGCCCCCGTCAGCACCAGGCAATCCCATTTCCACCGTGAACGAGACAGCAGTGACTTTGGAGTGGAGCCCGCCACGGGACACTGGAGGCAGAGGGGATATAACCTACAATGTCCATTGCAGGAAGTGCTCAGGCTCTGTGGGTGAGATGGTTGAGAAGTGCATGCCCTGCGGCAGCAGTGCTCACTTCCACCCACGCCAGTTTGGCCTGGCTCACCCCAGAGTTCAGGTCAGCGAGCTCCAGCCTCGAACCAACTACACGTTTAGCATCGAGGCAGTGAATGGAGTGTCAGATCTCAGCCCAAGCCCTCGACTCCTAGTGAATGTCAACATCACCACCAGCCAGACAGGTCAGCTACACACACACACAGACACACACACACACACACACACACACACACACACACACACACATACTGTATGTGTATATATACATTTTGCTGGCATGGTTTGGGCTTGTTCTCTTAGAGAGAAGTGACACAGCAAATCAGTGCAAAGTGATTCTGATTGCTCACTTTGATCATATGATAAAACATCTCTATCTTGATGGGAGTGGTCTCTTTCACCATGACTCTACCCCATAGCCTTTGCAGTCACCAGAACTCAACCTGGAAATCTATTAAAGGTTTTAGACCAATGTGTTAGACAGTGCTGTCCACCACCATCATCAATACACATATTGATGGAATATCTTTTAGAAAAATGGTGTTTGTAACCTCCAGTAAAGTCCAAGGAAAAGCGCATTATGCTAAAAAACAAAAAAACAAAAAAAACATTACTGCTATTCTGGTAGCATTTTACACTGTCCTAAGACACTTTATATTGAGCTTTCCTTTAATTAATTCCTTGATATTATATATAATATGCAACATGCAGGTCTTACACACATTTCAAATAGTTTTATATACATAGTTACATTGTAGCAATTACATTCAGGCTTAGTGGTAAGCACATTTGCTTCACACTTCCAGGGTTGGGGATTCGATTCCCACCGGTGCCTTATGTGTCAGAGTTTGCATGTTCTCCCCGTGCTTCAGAGATTTCCTCCGAGTACTCTGGTTTCCTCCACCAGTCCATGACATGTGTTTCTTGGCTAATTGGCATCTCTAAATTGTCTGTGATGTGTGATTGTGCCCTGCGATGGGTTGGCACCCTACTTCTACTTAGTTTTTTTTTTACTAAGTATTACCAAGTAGTGAACAGAATATGAGGATTAATGGAGGAAATATTTCTCTGCTGTGTCATGGAGATGAGTAATAAAGAGTGTGTGTGTGTGTGTGTGTGTGTGTGTGTGTGTGTGTGTGTGTGTGTGTGTAAGTATATTGCAGTTATTTCTAGTGATGTGAGACAGGCTTTTTCACACCCTGTGTCTCATTGCAATCCCACTCTTCAGGAAAAGCTAATTTATGGCTAATCCTCCTATTCTACCCTCTCTTCAGAGCTCATTGCTGCTCTGCTTGAAAGGGCCAGCTTACTGTGTATAGCTCTCACATTACCTTACACACCATGCCCACAGGCATGTTGGGATGTGTTATTTGGCCCCCTTGGCCTCATAGAAAATCACACAGAGTGAAGGATAGAGGGTGAGTGGGAGAGAAAGAAAATGTCAAATATAGAGTGAGATCAAGAGGGGAAAATTGGGAGAGAGATGAAGGGATAGATGCAATAAGAGCGGGTAAAAAAAAGAGGATAAAATGGAAAGTCAAAGAGAGAGAACAGAGAATGAGCCATGATGAGGGCTCTGAGAGCATACCCGACCTGGACACTCAAATCAAGCATCTCACGCTAATAAGAGCCGACAATGGTGTTACCATAGCAATGAGGCGGGGATGCAGGGAGGAATAAGTAATGGCAGGCAGCATGGCCACTATGTACCATTAAAATATTTACATGACAGCTACAAGAGAAGAGTGTGTACTTGTTTTCAGTATATATCATTTTACAGTAATCAAAATAAGTGGAAAATGAAAATACCTGAAAAAGGCACAAAAAAGTTCGAGGGAATATGGGTATATGGGGATATTAAAGAGATTCTGCAAAAGTGTAAGGTCTAATAAGCCACTGAGATTTAGAAAGTTAGCACATTATCTCCTAAATTGATTTAGCATGTACCGTATGTGGTATTCTCACACAATCTACTGTAAATGTGAACTTTGGTCATATTATTGGAACTGTTATTTTTAGTTGAGAAATTGTTTATCTGGTATTGATGACATTAATATCAGTAATGTATTCATTCTGAAATGACCTTTTGTGTGTGACAGTTGTTGTGCATATAAGACTTAGTTTACAACTGGTAATTTCATGTCTTGTGTCAGTGTATGTATCAATGTGATATACAGACTGAAATAGACCACATGCGTTATGAAGAACGTAGGGAGGAATACGTGTGAAATCTCAGACCTCCTGAGGTGGTTTAAGCATTTACAATCAGATATAATCCTGATATGAAATGTTGTGAAAATGGGCTCTAAGTCCTGAAATAGTCATGGAACATGATGTCCTGCAGCGACTGGACATTATGATATTGAAGAGGTTTCACTGCTCATCTTCATCTGGTCATCTCCATTACTCTTAAGAGGGCTAAAGCATTGTCAATGTTTTTTCTTTCTTCCTTCCCCCTTCCTTTTTCTTCCTCTCTCTGATTCTTCTGTTGACTCTGTTCATCACTCATTGTCTTAGTCCAAATCAGACAGTCCTTGTTTGTTCCAGTCCTCACACTCTGACACTTTCATTAGCACTTCCCCCTTGTCTTGCGGTCTGTCTTTCCTCCTCACTTCCTGGCTCTCTCTTTCACCTACTTATTCTTTTCTCTCACTCTGCCTTCTCCCATTGCTTTTTCTTTAACTCTCACTGTCTATCTCACTTTTCTTGCTTTCTGCTTCTTTCTTCCTCTCTTTCTATCTGTCTCCATGGGCACATACATTGTTACAATATCCTGAGGGCTGTTGACATGCCCTGGTGTTGTACGTTCTGTTTGGAGCATGAATGTTCTTGCAACATTACTTACTACACACACTGCATAATTTATTACCTTTCAAACCTCTCTCTATCCTGCCCTCTCTCCCTCCCACAGCCCTTCATATTCTTAAATTAGAAGCACATTTAATCTTCTTCCTTTATGATGTAGATCAATCTGAATCTATCTTAATTTGCCTTCCTCTCACTGTTATGTTCCCCTTTGTCTCTCTGTCAGTGAGTGTGATTGTTAAGGAGAGGAGGAGCAGGGACAGCATCACCCTGGCCTGGCAGGGTCCAGAAAATTCTGACGGTGCCATAGTGGAGTACGAAGTCACCTATTATGAGAAGGTTAGTCACTACTCTAAACTCGGCTAACTGCCCAAATGTTCACACTTACCTTTCTGGCTGTGTCTAAACCAGCTCTGATTGGACATATGGTAACTGTTGAGCCATTGCATTTTATCAAACCCTGGGGAGCCACTGGGATGTCAGCACTCATAGAGTCACTGTCTCTAATTAACGTTCCTGAATGCTGAATGCATGGTGTGTGACCCTGAACACTTATTGTCACATATTTGGTGACACTGTTGCATTCGATGATTTGCAGATGTGGAAATGAAGGATGTTAATGATTCTGGTTGAATGGAAGCTGGTCCTTAAATTAGTTTGGTTTACTATATGACAATATTGCATTTAAAATACTACATGTTTGCCTCATATCTGTTGAATGGTATTTGAATCAAAACTGAACAGGTAACTCTAGGCAATGTCTTAATATAAGGATAACTATTAAAAAACAGGCTTTCTGATTGGAAAGAACATGAGCTAAGAGACTGTATTTACCTTTAAAGAGAACTGATCTTAATGCAGAATTGTTATGACAATTCTGAGAATTGTCTATATTATGGGTGTAACACAATGCCACTAGCAGTATCTGTACCTGTTTAGGACCTCTTTTTTGGGGTTTAAATCTGAAATGGCTTGACCTAATTTTATTTGACTTTTATTAAATATGAACAGACAATACTGAAATAAACCCTGGGGTAAATGCCAGCACTGTGAGAATAGTCTGTGAATTCTAGCTTTGACAGTTCCTCAGCTCAGCTACGTTATTTTAGTTCCCAATTTGTCTCAAATAAAAATGTATCCAGGACTGTTTTTATGTCCTTTTTATCACCTTCGCTCTATTATAGTTTTCGTTTGAACCGACCCACACTGTAAACCCGGATAAATTGATTGTACTTAAAAATTTGAGGAAAGTGGTTGCCTTAAAAAAATTAAGTAATGTTTACTTGATAACTTAAGGGATCTTAACTTAAACATTCCAGTTCAATGCACTAAATTCCAAGTTGATTTAACTCAAAATCATTTGTAATATCAATTGCTTTGTCCAATTACTCAACTTAGTTTCTTAAGTTAAATTAAGTAAACTTTAAATTCATTAAATTATATAAAAAAGAAAGCAAATACCAAAAGTAAAAAAAAAAAAAAAAAAAGTTTTATTTCAACTGAAATATTTGCATTTGAAAATACAATACACACAGTCAAGAAAATTCTGTGAAATTATTTGCCAAATTTTACTTCCTAAAGATGTGGTCTTCTGAACTATCAGTGTGAGGAAACTTGTCCGTAAACGTTATTCTAAAAGTGTAACATTACAAAGTTTTGTAAAAAAAAAAAATGTATATATAATATAATATAATACAGTATGTACTTATCGCTTTTAAATGTGGGATATGAAAGATCAGTCATTCTAAATGTTCCCCAATTGCTGGTAGTGGCAGTATTTTTGGAGTGCCCATGATAAGGTGCATGCTGAATACTGCTGTGTATCATACAACATGCCATCACATGTGCTTCATTCTTCCTGGAATTCTGCACAAGTGGCTGAAGAAGACAAGAAGGTATCCCTTCACTCTAAGTAGGTGCTAGGAAGATGTATGCTGATTATTATGATTTATGCAGATGAATATGGGCTATATGGCTTTGAGAAAAAGATCACAGATGAGCAGGTTTGGCAGCTGTGTGTGCCAACTTTGTTTGATGTTGGGCACATGGTCCACCTGGCTTGAGCCAAGGCTTGTGAAACTCACCCATTTATCACTGTTTTGGCTTGATAGCCTCAGAGAGTTACCACAGAGAGTCTTGTGTCTGAAAAAGATGCCACATGCCTCTGGTCAGAGCTCATAAAAGAAGATGAATAAATGTCAGTCCTTAAAATATTAATGCAGACATTGGCTGCAGTTAAACTTCAGGCAAAGAAAGCAGGGCAATAAAACAGCTGTCCGGATGCCTTTCATGGGATCAATTGTGTCTAATTATTTGTTTCAATGAGTGCTAGCTATGGCAAACATAAAAAGTTCATTGCTTTGTGTGTTTTTTTTCTTGCATCAATTCAATTAAATTTTATTTGTATAACACTTTTAACAATGGAAATTGTCACAAAGTAGTTTTATAGAATTATTAATTCTGGATATTTTATATATATAAATATATAAATTTATCCTTAATGAGCAAGCCAGAGATGACCGTGGCAAGGAAAAAACTCCCTGAGATTTTTAGTGCAGAGAAAAGCACTATTAGCATCCTTTAGTATGCTTGATAGAATAGATAGAATAGACGAATTTCAGCTGGAGCTGACTAGTAATTGTTAGTTATTTGAATCCACTTTCAACACCTGTACTTTAACCAATGGATGTGTGGTAACCTGGGAAAACCCTTTACATGTTCAAGCATTACTGTGATATTTTAAAGGATCCCCAAATTCCCATTTAAAATGGGAAGTGAGCTATAACTTTGATTATCAGCATCTTCTACGTCAATCTCTGTCTCATCACCTGAGACACAAACTTCATTTTTGTGACATACACTATATGGCCAAACGTATGTGGACACCTGACCATAATACCCATATGAGAGTCTTTCCCAAACTGTTGCCACAAAGCTGTAAACTATTATCTAGAATGTCTTTGTATGCCTTAACGTTTTGTTTTATTGGAACTAAGATGCTTATTCCAAACCTGTTTCAGCATGAGAATTCCCCTGTGCACAAAGAGAGTTCCATAAAGATATGGTTTACCAAGGTTTGTGTGGAAGAACTCGAGTGGCCTGCACAGAACTGTGTATTGAGTTCCCCTATGAGAAAACAGTGGTACTAGTGGTACTTTGACAAAAAGTTTGTATGAGAACTTCATGGGTTGAAAATGAACATGGTCTGAAATCAGTTCAAAACACAACTCAAGTCATGACGCATGTGCAGTATACAATGTTTCGATTATATGTGAGATGTATATTAATTTATCTTGTGTGTCAATTCATTATGTCGCCATCCTGCTTTTGGGTCACATCTAAGCTGTCCCAAAAATAGTCAATTCACTGATTCCAGACAATGAAAATTAAGAGTCAGCCTCAAAGATTTGTAGTTGATAATATGGTTAGCATTAATATGATTTTACCTTTATTTTGAAATTGTCTCATCTGTATTGAACAATTCAGGGCTTGAAATGCAGGTAAATGTAAAAAATGTACAGAATACCATCACCATATTTTAGTTTAGGTGTATCATTTGGTTGATTATATGTACTTACGTACACTTACTTTATGTATAATGTTCTTATGTTGTGACAGATTATCTGATAAATGTCAATAATGGATAGGCCTTCAGATTTTGTGATTGAATGTTTTAAATGAAGAAAAAATTATTTAATGTATAATGAATGACTAGTTATCTTTCTGTCTGACCCATTTAGAATCAGCGAGACCAGAACTACACAGTGCTAAAGACCAAATCCAACATAATGACAGTGGAGGGTCTGAAGCTAGGTACAACTTATGTGTTCAGGGTTCGTGCTCACACTGACAGAGGCTACGGCAACTACGGAGGAGAGATTGAGCTGGAGACAAGGCATGAAGGTGAGTGTTAGCCAAAATCTACACATGCCCCAATGTTTTATTTATTTATTCCTTTTCATTTAGGTATGTTACTATTTCATATTGTCTCTCATTTCAGTAGATGTTAAGAAATTCAATGTCTTCCTTGTTGTTTGTGTTTTCACTCCATCTTCTCAGTCTGGTACTTCTGTTTTTTGAAGTTCTTCGGCTGTGTTATGTCTCACAGCATACAGAGCTGGGGCAAAGACATCATTAAAAACCACTGAGAGAGCTAACAATGATTGATAGACTACAGCATTTCGCATCATTTCTCAAAAGATTTCCAGGTACCCCAGCTCCTTGTGGAACAAGGCATAGTTCGCTTTTGACCTGTTTTTTTTTTTTTCTTCAGTCAAAATGACACAATGCTTGACACAGTTAATCTCAGACAATTGTAAAATATTTATGAACTGATGATATCTTGTCACCAAACTCTCTAGAGGCACACGCATGCTGCAGTTATTTTTTTTCTGAAGTGTTTGAAGTTTTCTTGTGTATTTTTTTTTCATCCACCTTGACATGCGCGATAAAGGTTCTGAGTAGGCAGGTCCCGTGCTGTAACTAAACAATAGCAACAATAGCTGCTTTTTAACCCACATACACCATATGTTGTTTTATGTCATACCCATTATGGGAAGACAATTACATGTTAAGACAAATAGTCATAATCTTGTTACACCTTGTTTGAAAGAGGATTATTTTCATAAATGCTAACTACATTATTTACTTTGTCACTGGCTGACATGTATTTATTTATTTTTTATCCAAGGCAATATATAGTTCAGACCAGATACAATCTAAGCACAGAGCTGAATAGTTGATGATTAAGGCTTCATGTAAGTGGTTTTCTGTGAAATCTGTAGCTCATAACCTTAACTACATACCATTACTTTATACAAATATGGAGTAATCGAGTATATTACATTCTAAAACCATGCTCAATAAGTTGCACTTCAGCAGATATATGACACTGAATAGGTAATGCAAATTTTTATAATGAAAATTGTTTAGGACAGAATTTTGTACTCATTCTATTGTTTCAATTACTTCATTTTCAAGTAAATCAAACCCCCTTTTAATTTAGCATGCCCCGCCACACTTTCTTTCTCCCAAGAGCATGCTAATTGTGTTATACCTCCTATAATTCCTGAAGGATTTCCTTTTCCTTCTCTGTCAACCTGTTTTGGAGGACATGTTATGCCTTGTGAAGTGCACTGAGCTATTTCCTGTGTTGCCTCATGGAGCACATCATGCTGATTGAACTGGAGAACTCTTTTTACATTTAATATATGCATATGTAGTCTGAGGATCACAGCTGAGGCACAGTTGAAGTGCTGAATGGTGATTATGCTGTAGAACCATCCATGCAGAAAATCAAATCCTCTTACATGGATGTTTTAAAGCCTAATAAAAAGTATACTGTATAACTATGAGTCATTAATTTAAAAAATAGGTTTATGCATTGGGTGATGACAGTCACTGAGAGCACTACATTAGGGCCTTGTATCTTTTAAGTTGTTTATAATTTCAAAACCATTCCTATGCAGTGTGCAAACTGACTGACAGACCATAGTATGTATAGTAACCGTTTTAGTGTACCAAAGTGCTTGTGTTTAAAGCTGGTGGTCTAGGTGTTATTAAAAAACAACAACACCACATCTGACACATCTATCCTGCAACCTTGTTGGCCTGAAGTAGGTAATTTCCACAATCTTAATTGAAGAGCCTGAAAAATTTACTTAATCAGCTGCCCAGCCAAACTCTGAATATGAATAACTTTCCCAGCATTAGTGTTTTGGATTTAAGTCGCCAGCATATGGCCCATAAAATGTTAAAGGGTTCAGTGTTGTATACTCAATATTTTATTATAAGTCACAGAATGAAAATCAGCCCTGAAACGTAAGCATGGATGTAATGTGATGGTATGATCACCACTATTAAACATATTGGGTGTGTTTTTAACTGGCTGTTATTTTTCTGACAGACATGTTGGCAGTGGGAGATCCAAACCAGAAGACTATCATGGCTGTGTCCATTGCTGCTGGTGTAGTACTCCTCATCCTTCTTGTGGCCTGTTTTGTGGTCAGTGGCAGGTAAGAGACTCTGGACTTTCAGTTGTGTTTGTGTGAAGATTTTTGTTATATTAAGTGAGATAGGTCTGGTCTGTCAATTTGGAGTTACTTATATGTCGATTAAAAAATTCCACAATGGAAAAAAAGCGATGTTTACAAAAGAGATGAAAGCCTCTTTGTTTAGTTTGTTTAGTGACTACTGTCTTAGAAAAATATATTTTAATGCTATCAAAATGAGTAGATATCCCAGAAATACCAGAAATACCAAGCGGGAGAAGTTATTGCAAGCAAGGATTTTACAGAATATAACAGGTCTGAGAGAAAAAGATAGTGCTCTACTAAAAATGGGAAAGGTCCATGATTGCAGATAGCAACCCATGGGTAGGAAAGCAAACACCTGAGAAGCCAAATGAAAGAACAAGAGAGTGTTGCTACATAACTGGCAATAGCGGTGGTCATTAAATGAAAATAAATTTAAATCATCAAAAGAGAGGAGACAAGGGGAAGCAGACAGAGGGAAAGAAATGGACACACAGAAGGGAAAACTGTTTAGATAACACATAGGACGATAAGCTTTTGATATATCTTCAACTGATCAAAGAGCAGGACATCATACATTTATTCTTTCCCTATCAAAGGATGTCTTAACAGATTCAAATCTTTGAGTTTCTGTTTTGATTTCATGATGTGGTTTTCTAACATGCTCTTGAAGTACAGTCGCCATCTTTATCTCATCATGTCTATGCAAAAAAGGACCCTATAGGATCACTTAATACTATGTGTTGTAATTGAGAAACTGTGTGTACGTGTGCACAGATGTTTGTGGAAAGGCTCTTATGGAAGCAATAAACAAAGGTAATTTCTGTTCTCTTGGAGCAGAAAGTTGCACTTTTGAATGGTGATATTAATGCTGCATGACAGGCTTTAGAGTAAAGCACAGGCCACTTGAAGGCAAAGCCAAACACTTTAACTGCATTCATTGCTTTGGCACCGAATTATACGGTAGGGTCTGGATTTAGCTGGATATGTGATATATGTCTTTTAGCTTTTTTCCAAATTCTTGAGGAGAGGCGAGCAGCCATCATTTACAGAGATTCAGCACTGTCACTTTCAGGTCATCAGTTCCAAAATTATTGATGATTACAGGGAAAGCTTTGATTTTAGTGAGTATTTTGTAAACAGTATATTAGGTTTCAGAATAATTAATTCCAAACACTCCTCTATATGCTATCGTTGCATACATTTTTATAGGGTGGATTTATAAGTAGTAGTTAGTCACCCATCTGTTGTAGATCATGGTTTAATGACTTGTGAAATTCACATAATGTATATACACCCATGGAATCATATTAAATTGTAACTTAAATAAATAATTTAAGCACAAACTTTCATGATTAATTCTGTTATGTAAGGAATGAAACACAATGGGGCATACTGTTGTAGAAAAATAATCAGTGACGTGGTAAAGAGAAGTGGAATTACGTGCAACAACACGTCTCAGACTGTTTCATTCTGTATACAATTACTGATTTATTAATGAACAACGTCATACTTTTAACTATTTATAATTACATTTAATATTTTGGAATGTACATAAGAAACATTATTTTCTGTTTTGCCTTATGATATCCATTAATAAAATACAGCTTGTCGTGTTACCAAGGAACAAGAAAGTCCTTTGTGGTGGAAAACATACTGATTGTTACATACTGTAATGCTGACAACGGAGACTACTTCCATAAAGGTTAAATAAACACATGCTTAGAGTAAACTTCACCATATCAACAATTATATGTCCTTCATTGTTAAATAATGTCTTGCTTACATTTGTTTTTGAGACTTAAATAATATGGATGATTGTCCACCATACAAATCCCTGTGAATGAGCTATTGGTGAATGGTTGTGGTATAAAAATGTATTCTTTTCCTTGGGCTCCAGCCAGGAGACTGCTCATGTTATTAGTGAATGGGATTATCACAGTTTAACAGGTTTAGAATCCCCATCATTCACATTAATGTTGATTTAATTGTTTGACTTTTGGTTTAATGTTGATTGGTATATTGTAGCTCAGTAATATGAATGAGTCTTTTTAAAGGATTTCTGTGCAATTACTTAAAAATGAATCATGAATACTAAATTAATTGTGTTTTGAAAATTATCAAATTTGTGTTTTAATATTTCAAACCTGTTTATCAGCATCCAGCTTTTCTCTTTTGTGTTTTGCTTCCTTTTGGGAAAGCAGTTAGAAAATGGTAGTCATGTGACCCTGATTGGAGATGTATTTGATTATCCCAGTGAAAATGTACATGTTGTTGAGAAAACATCTGTACAAATCAATGTTCAAGTCAATTTTGTCAGCTTTCCAAAATGGTGAAGTGCAGTGTAGTCAACCAGCGGTCCATAGTCTGGATGCAGCTCCAGCAATGCAGACAGGACCAAGTACTTCACAATTTTTTTTTGAATACCCCTGATATAAGCAATACTGTGTA
Organism: Stegophilus panzeri; assembly: GCA_024331685.1. Classification (NCBI taxonomy): domain Eukaryota; kingdom Metazoa; phylum Chordata; class Actinopteri; order Siluriformes; family Trichomycteridae; genus Stegophilus; species Stegophilus panzeri. Next base: position 2,486,238 of record JANDJT010000131.1, on the reverse strand, counting down.
ATCAGGCTTTGTTGAGTTGTTCAGATGTGTTTTGTTAGCGTATGATCAAACTGCACATGCTTTATTGGAAGCAAGCACTCGATGTAATATCATAAATCCTGAGCCAGAAGATGTAATAACAGTAAATGACATCAGTGAGTTCTAGGAATTGAGGGACAATCTGACTCCTGTGGGCAGGTCTTGTACACTATGCAGTCACATCACATGCACATCATACCCACAAAATGACATAAAGGCCTGTGAAATACTCAGAGGAAATAAACATAATGAAAAACAAACTGATATAATAGCTATTTCAGCCTTATATTTCTTTGGTGAAACTTCATCCAGCTTTCCTTTAAATTTCATTCTCAGGTTCTCTCTCTCTCTCTCTCTCTCTCTCTCACACACACACACAAAAAAAAATTAACAGTTCTGACATGACTAGAATCGAGTGGAATCGAACGAGGTGTTGCTCGTTCGATTCCACTCGTCATTTTATGATTTCCAGTAGGTTAGGCCATGCCCCCACACCCCTCAGCACCCAAATTTCTTAAGTAGTCTAATTATTTTAATGAACACAGCCTGAAAATTCACTGTAGTGTTTTTGTACACATCTTTGCTGGATTCAGGATTTATGTGTGTAAAGGTTGAGCCAAAGACATCTTTCATTCTGAGCAAAAAGCTGACAGAAATCAATTCCCTGTTGCTCAGACTTGATAAAATACTTAAAACACAGTTTCTCCCAGGTGTCTGCATGGATATTTCTTTTGAAATGTTTTATTTAATATTGAGACCACATTGCTGTTGAATTCTCAAGTCTGATTGGTTATTCTATAATAACTCACACAGGCTGCAAGGCAAATGACTAGTTTATATTATTATGCTTGTTCAGTGTTATTGTTTCAATATTAGTATCTTACACCATGACTTGTATGGCAGATGTTAAACTATGTCTAATAAATGTATTTTATAAATTAGTTTAGCAAAGAAAAAAATTCAGTCTTGATATGGTGAAGTTTTCTTTTCTCTAACGTTTATGGAAGAAGTATCCATTTTCAGTGCTTTATCTAAATCTGTAAGTTGTTTGCCCCTGGAGAATGTTCAGTGTCCTTTCTGTTTTCTGGATAAGATGACAAGTTATGTTTATTATGGTTACTGATTTTTTTGTTTTTAAGTGATTGAACGAATTAGGTGATTACAGGAACTAACTCACATTTCATAGCATTAAATGTAATGATAGATGGTTAAAAGTATGACATGTCATTTATTAATAAATTAAATATTGTAGTTGGTGGCAACCTGCTGTGGTATAAAATGATTTTTTTAAACAAGCACCAAGTCAAAGGCACTGAGGGTGTGTTTTGTGCATTTTTAAAGTGGCATGCTGCTTTTGTTAAAAATGACGAGAAGCATGAACCTGTGCTTATTGCACTCATAACTGGTTTTAAAATTTAAATGTATGATTCTGCAACAAAACAAAAAAATAAAGAGCAACATATCTTCAATCTCAGCCTCCATGTCTGCTGTGTTGCTATAACCATGGTCACAGTTCTTGCAATGCATTTAATAGGAAGTCATTCAACAATGCTGTCAGTTTTATTACAGTGTCGTTCTTGTTAATGATAATTCCATAACTCTTTTTATACAGTGCTGTGAAAAAGTATTTGCTTTCTTCTGTTTTTGTGTATAGCTTGTACTAAATTGTTTCAGAAATTAAAACAAAATCTAAGATAAAGCAAAGGCAACCTGAGTAAACACAAAATACAGTTTTTAAATGATAATGTAATTTACTGAAGCAGAAAAAGTGATCCAGTGACTGGGCCTGTGTGAAAATGTATTTGCCCCAATAGTTACTAATTTTCCAAATCTGTGAAACTGCATTCATAATGGGGTTCAGCTGGACTAGACGCAACCAGGCCTGATTACTGCAAACCCTGTTCAATCAAATCAACACTTAAATAGAACTTTTTCAACAGCATGAAGCTGGTTAAAAGGTCTTACACAGTAACACACTATGCCAAAATGTAAAGAAATTCCAGAAATGATGAGGAAGAAGGTGATTGAAATACATCAGTCTGGGGTTACAAAGCTATTTCAAAGGCTCTGGGACTCCAAAGAACCACAGTGAGAGCCATTAATTCCAAATGGAAAAACTAAGCACAGTAGTGAACCTTCCCAGAAGTGGCTGACCTTCCAAAATTCCTCAAAGAGCCCAACAACTACTCATCCAGCATCAAAGGAACTACAGGCCTCTCTTGCATCAATAAAAGTCACTGTTCATGACTTCACTATCAGAAAGACACTGGGCAAAAATGGCATCCATGGAAGAGTGGCAAGGTGAAAACCACTATTAACCCAGAAGAACATTAAGGCTCATCTGAATTTTGCCAAAACACACATTGATGATCCTCAAACTTTTGGGAGAATGTTCTGTGAATTGATGAGTCAAAAGTCAAACTGTTTGGAAGATAGCAGTCCCGTTACATCTGGCATAAACCAAACAAAGAATTCCACAAAAAGAGCATCATACCTTTGGTCAAGCATGGTGGTGGAGGTGTGATGGTGTGGGGATGCTTTGCTGCTGCAGGGCCTGGGTAACTTGAAATAATTGAGGGAAACATGAATTCTGCTCTCTACCAAAAAATCCTAAAGAAGAATGTCCGGTCTTCAGTCCGTAAATTGAAACTCAAGCGCAACTGGATTATGCAGCAAGACAATGATCCAAAGCATAGGAGTAATTCTTAGCCCTAGAAATAAGTGAAAGACTGATCTCCAGTTATTGGAAGCATTTGTTTGCAGTTATTGCTACTAAAGGTGGCACAAACAGATTTTTAAGTTTAAGGTAGCAATTATTTTTTCACATTGGTGATAGGTGTTTTTATTATTATTATTATTATTATTATTATTATTATTATTATTATTATTATTAATATTATTTAAATAAATAAAAACTGTATTGTGTGTTTACTCAGGTTGCCTTTGTCTTATGTTGTCTTTTTTGTATGTTGTATTTCGTTTGAAGATCTAAAACTATTTAGTGTGGCATATACACAAAAACAGAAGAAATCAGGATGGGGCAAATACTTTGTCCACAGCACTTTGCAACTCATTTGAGCTATAATTGGTTTATAATTGGCTTATGACTTTCAATAACCAGTGTCACTGATCAGAAAACAAAACAGTTTAGATAAAACCAGTATGACCTATACAACAATCATTGTTGTTATAAATATGCCATTTTATGCAGCTAAATTTATTGTTGACAATGATGCATATTCTGTATTTTAACACTGTCCTTCATAAAAATCAGGAAAAGTCCACAGGCAAGAATGGCTGGATTTAGACATACAGAGAGAACTGGGTTTATGCTGGACACAGAGAAGGCTAGATTTGTGCTGGACACATGCCTAGGGATCAGCATAGGTTTGTGTCCTAAACCCACAGTCCTTTCTGCCTCATTAGCTCTGTGAAATTAGTCCCACATACAGTGTTCATCACCTCTGAATTCCCTCTATTTAATTCTCATTCTCTGAGTCTACTGGTGATTGTCTACCACATTCCCAACTGTGCCATTAATTTGCTAAAGCAATTTTTATTCAACATGAATGAACATCAGCTCCTACATTTCAGAAATCAGTTCAATTTCTGTTCATTGTCTTTGTTGATACTTCTTGCTGTCGATTCACTGTTTTAATTCAACCCTCCTGGTGATATTTTGGGAATTGTATTAGGTCTTCTCATAGTCTATTCCTGCGCCATTTAGACTCTGGCTTTTGTTCACGCTTAACCCCTTCCCAATAAAGTGAAAAATTATATGCTTGAATTCCTGCTCCCCCCTTTCCGAGTGTGTTTCTCACTCTCCCATTCTTTGTTAGTACTACACTCACTCATGACACACAGGAAGAATAACTTTGTCAGCACATCCACACCTCTGCATCTGCGCCAACTGTCACCTGCAGATAAAGGCATTCATGCAGACAGAGACACACACAGGCAGAGAAAAAACAAATTCGAACAAGAGAAAGAAACTGGATCAAAAACCATTGAGCAAACCTTTTTGGTGTGATGTCTTTAGAGAAAAAGGGACGTGTTAATTGCATTCAGACATCCATTGTCTATTTTTTCCTCAAAAATATGTCATAAATGGATGGCTGTTATTCAAATTGCCACCTTCCTCCCCCATTAGTGTGATCTGTGAGAAGAAGCCATGCATATTTACAACTCTGAGCAGAACCTTCCACAGTGATGGGGGAAGTGTTTAATCAGTGTGCAAGATTGGGGTATAGCAGCTGCAGGGGAGGTTTTCCTGTGGCACCTCAGGGGTGTGAAGGAAAGATGGGAGTGCTTTGGGTTGGTACAAGGGTCGATTTATGCTCCCTGATTACCACATGCTTCAATCAAACACTGCCCCAACCCCCTCCATGCACTTATATCCACACATGCCACTGACTGTACCCTCAAAGCCAAAAGCCATGTAAAAGCATGTTCATCCATTAGCTGTGTACGTGACGTGTGTGTGTGTGTGAGATGAGCACAGATGCACAGTAGGACACAGCCACGGATGGTTCGGGTTGCTTGCTGGACAGGTGGGGTCTCTCTGGGGACCCCCTCCCTTCATTAAAAGCAGTGAAGGGGAACCTAAACATACATGTATCCCTAAACCCCCATTTGTGCTGAAACAGGCCCCAAAGCCCCAGCTGTGCAGTAAGATCCAACAGAGCAGATTAGAGGGAGAGATGGATGGAAGATCTTTCCATCCCAGCAGTCTCTTATTATGTAATTGACCCCAGAGGTCTACCGCTCTGCCTGGGGCTCTTATGTGAACCTTGGACTGTTGCACAGATTCTTACTGATCAGCTGTCATCAATGTTTTTTTTTTACTGCTTAGCAATGGATGTGGTACAGAATCAATCATTTTTTGTTTTAGAGGAGTTGGTTTAGAGGAGTGAAAGATATTACAAAATGTCAAATATACTTTGCAATATGGCAAGCAATATAAATTTAGTTCAGTTTGATTCAGTTCAGTACAATTCATTTGTATTTGTGTAGAAATTTCAACAATAGACATGGTCAAAGCAGCTTTACATCTTTAGATTTAGATCACTAATGTGCAAGCCAGAAGAGACATTTCCAAGCAGCAGTGCTACATTTCAAAAGTGAGTTAAATATTTTTTTTTTATCCAACATTTACAAATATGTCATTTGCAACAAAAGAAGTAAATAATCACTTGGTAAAAATAAGCAGATCATGGCATTATTTGAGCTCACACATAGTTTATTAACAATTGACCTCATTGATCTTTAGTAAAGCTGTGTGTAAATATTTGCATAAGACAAACTGAACTAAAAATTGATGAGTTTCTTTTTAAAGTGAGGTGACAAGGAAATGCTCTGACATGAAATCAGAGGAGAAAAACAATCTACACTGTACCCAGGTGATCATGGACACCAAGCATATTACACATGGAAACTGCTACATTAAAATTATTTTTGGTGTTTGGTGTTTCCGCCAAAATGTTGGAAGTGTTGCACTGCGTTAAAAGAAGAAATATAAAAGTTTAGTAATCCATGAAAATTATATGATTTGAAGTCATTCAAGTCAAGGTTTATATTGACTAGTCTTTTTTATCAGTGTTAATGAACAATAAAGTTAAACAAAAAGCACACATAACCTATATTATTATAGGTTATAGGTTAATTATTCACACTAATGTTTTTTCTTTACTAATTTACCCATTATACTAATTTTATAATCTCACAAACATACAAAGTTGTTGCCCTCAGATTACTAAAAGCAGATTACCGCATAATAAAGTAACATCCTATCTGCTACTTGTTATTATACAGTTTTAATTAGACATTCTGACATCAGTAACATCACTGGCTGTTTAAACAGTTGGTCAGTGCTGTTCATATGAGTCAAAATTTTGAAAAAAAAAGATAAAGAAATGTAATTTGCAGCAACAAGACATTTAGTGTGTTAGATTTAACATATGTTCCTTTATTATCACGTTTAACAAAATAGACAATTGGTGTATGGTAAGATATTAGGGCAATGGGAAAAAAGGACCATTTCCCCCTACACTCTCAAGCAATGCATATCCCTTTCTGAATGTGATAACTGTTCTCTAATATTTTGGCCATTCTTTCCTTAACTAGAAATACTGATGATTTTGGTGACATTGTGACAAAGGTTAGCATGGTAACTATATCAGCTCATTACCTTAAGCCATACTTTTAACTTAAACTAACCTATTAGCGATTATTATGTATTACTATAAATAGCATATTATAATCATAACGCATATTTTATACATTAACTTCTGTGAATCAGTCAGTAACTACAGTGAAACTAATGAGAATAATTTGATGGGATCCTGGTGGTTTGAGGAGTTGGCCATAAAACTGGCCATAAAATATTTCTTTCATTGTCTTTTCACAGTTTTACCAGATGTTACAGATCATAATTTAAGTGTAAGCCTGGGTGCAAGATCTTTAACTGCAGTGTGTAAAGAAAACACAAAATTTGTATCTATTCAAAACAACTTCTCTGTGTCTTGTGAAAGAAAACTGAAAACCAGCAGCCACAATCTGCTCTGCTAAAGACTTCTCATTTTGTGATCAGCTGCGTAAGGTTCAGTGGTGGGCCCTTGCAATGCATAAATATTCAGCAGTAAATTTCCAGACTACGTTATGCTAGTATTGAGCTGTGCTCCTGTGGGAGTAGCTTTAGAGCACTTCCTTTCTCCAGCTGGTTCCTAACAGAAGGCCGAAGCTCAGTGCTGAAGTTCATCTGCTGTTGCCCAGATGGGCCTCCTTTCCTCAAGATGACCAGTCACAGACCGTCTCCATTTTACCATGTAATTATTATGCTCTGTCAGGCTCTATAATCCAGCTTCAGGGCTGAGCTCTATTAAATATATGCCATGAAAAGAAAGAAAGCAAGCGAGAGTCCTGAAAAGGATTAAAGGAATAATTAACAAGTTATCAGTTTTAAGCCCTACATGGTTCAACCTCTATGATTTCATATATTCATTAAGGAGGGTATTATTTAATTCATGACCTTTTGTTCGCCTCTGATGAATGATAATGGCTGGCATGTCCAACTTTCAGTGTATTTTTAGTTGTAATAAGAATTAGGATCAGACATCTATTAAGTTGCCAGACTCTTTAAACAGCAGATCTGTGGCTGACTGATGCTTATTGAAGCTCACATAATTTTATAATATTGCATTATGTATACCTCTCTACTGTCTAATAAGTTGTCCTGTGCATAGAAATATTTTATTGTTGTTGTTGTTGTTTTTATGGATGATTGTAATATGTTTTCTTTTGCTAGGCACTGTGGCTACATCAAAGCGAAGCAAGACCCTGAGGAAGAGAAAATTCAGTTCCAGCACGGCCGCGGTGAGAAACACTTTGATTCCAGAAATACAGGATCCAAAAACAATGTCTTTGCTGTAGGCAAGAAGCTACACTGCTTTTAATCAGCAGTGATTACGTTTATATCTTTTAACTTTTTACAGTTCCTTACAGCATAAAATTCAAAATCCCAGAGAACACTTATCTGAGTTGCCTGTAGCTAGTTAAAACAGACACTCTTTGGCTCTGCTGTTTAGTAAGTGGGCAGAGGGAGAGCAGGTTTCTCTAGCAAGTCATGCATTTGTCAGTAAGTGAAGGCTCTGTGTGCTGAGGCTCCCTCTGTTGTGTCTGCTGATAAATTATTCCACTGATCACTCCAGTTGCCTAATGTGTGTTTTCTCTAATGACACTTTTCCTGCCTGCCAAAGACAATGCTTAATGAGGTTGCAAATGTGGCATGTCATCCTTTTAAAGAAATGGATGGTTTACTAATAAATGAAGTAAAATGACTACAAAAACATGGTCATTAGCCTAACCTTGTGACTTTCCTCATGATTTTCAGTCCCACTACCTGGAAGCAGAACGTACATTCATCCTCACACATATGAGGACCCGAATCAGGCAATACGTGATTTTGCCAAGGAAATTGATGTCTCCAACATTTGCATAGAACGAGTGATTGGATCTGGTAAAGTTAAGCCATTGAACGTACACAGCTACAAAGGCTAAGAAGAAAGTATGCAAAATCAAGCCATATGCCCATGTGTTCTAATCCAGGTGAGTTTGGAGAGGTGTGCAGTGGACGTTTACTTCTGCCCAGTAAAAGGGAGATCCATGTGGCCATCAAGAGTCTGAAAGCAGGCTACACAGAGCAACAGAGGCGGGATTTCCTAGGCGAGGCAAGCATCATGGGCCAGTTTGACCACCCCAACATCATCAGACTGGAAGGGGTTGTGACCCGATGTGAGTTGCAGTCCCACATTCCACATAAACATATACACATACACAGCTTGCCAGAAAGGTTCACAGGGCATCTGGTTAAAACTAGAGTTGTACATCTGGATTGGGATCCTTGGGTACACAAGTAAAAAGCTGCACAAGCAGGAGGTTTTTACTTTCATGTGGGAGCAAGTGAATGGTCAGGTATGACTCTCACATGGCAAAAAAGATGCATGCAGTGGATTTACAACATTACCATACTAAGTAGTCAGGGTCGCAATGGTTTAAATTAGGCTACTAGTTTGTTTAGATTTTGGGAAATATATTTGGGAACCAACTAAATTTATTAGAAAAATATTGTGGGCAGGTACAAATGTAAAAAAAAAAATAATTATGCAAACAGGATAAAAAAAACTCCCTTGGTGAGTATATGGACATCTCTAGTTAAGGAACAGTCAAAGAATGGTCAGAGAATTCATGGCATTTCACTGAGATTTCACATTCCTGGCATTTCTGCAGCTGGGTTTTTCCAGTGTTTCCAGTGATAAGGTTAATAAAATAATAATTAAAAAGATCTGCTGGTTTAGGCCACACCCAATTTGGGTTTAAATCCAAATCTAGATGCAAATTCAAATATTTGGAGCCTAAACAGATATTGATCAAGTCAACCTATATACAGCATATTATGTTTTCATATATAATGTTTTCATGCGGGTGCACGGTGGTTTATTCGCACATTCGCCTCACACCGCCAGGATTGGGGGTTTGATTCCCACCGCTGCCCTGTGTGTAAGGAGTTTGCATGTTCTCCCTGTGCTGTGGGGGTTTCCTTCGGGTGCTCCGGTTTCCTCCCCTAGTCCAAAGACATGCATGGTAGGCTGATTGGCATATCCAAAGTGTCTGTAGTGTATGAATCGGTATGTAAATGTGTATGTGAGTGTGCCCTGTGCGCCTTGAGCCTATCCCTGGGATAGACTCCAGGTTCTCCATGACGCTGAAGGGTGAGCGATATAGAAGATGGATGGATCAGACTGGTTGAATATTCATTTTCTGGTGATCCAGTTACTGGTGATCCAATCAGTGTTTTTCCTTTCTCTAACAAAAATGGCAAGGGATGCCACGCTTTCCACCTCTATTATGCAGTGCTACTGTAAATTTCATTATGCACTGCTATATTTACTCCTCCCACACATATGTGTGGTGTGGGTTAGAAAGAAGAAGTAGAATGGGGAAAAAAGTATTTATAGTATATGAATCAGAAACATTTCATTGGGCAAGAACACAATATGTACAGGGAATTTGATTCGGTAAACAATGGTACCTAGATACAGAATACAGTAATAGACAATAGACCACATACACGAAATCGATGTGTTTTCCTGCCCTTTTCTGATTGACACGATATAATCGGCCCTGATCATCGGATGTTTTTAAACTATCGGCCGATAGCCGATAGCGGGAAAAATAGCCTTTATCAGCCGATACCGATCATCGGCCGATACATCGGTGCATCTCTAGTTATAACAAAAAAAAAATCCTGTTCTGGCAATGTATAGTGTTTGTTTTGATTGTAAGTAAGCACATTTTAATTTTCCAAACACATTCAAAGCAAGATAAGTGCTGTACATAGTTAAGAGCATATACAACAAAGGTATAAAGGAAAAAACACAACATATAAAACACTGATAAGAGGAGAAACATATATGATAAAACCATAAATATTAAAATGCTGATTTGTAAAAGGGTGTCCAAAAACAGTTCTTTCAAATAGGTGTGCTAGGTTTGTATCATCTTTTGTACGATGTTGAGGTTGGTGGTCTCACAATGCATAACACGGCTTGTATTATATCAGGGGGGGGTGAGTTAGGATTTAAGTGTGTCCTGTTCCATGTGTGTGTTGATTGGGTGAGATAGGATAGATAAGATCATGTGCTGAGTGTCACAGTAATTTCACAGGTCTGATGGTGCCTAGCAGAGGCAGACTACAGATCAAGACCCAAGTACACTGTGTTGCAGAGCCAGCTGCCAATCTAGCGGCTCTCCTTGCTAGAAGAGCATAATCACTTGTATGACAGAGATAATTTGGGATGCATTAAAGTAGAAAGATAAGTTTGAAAGAAGACAACTCGAGTTTGTTTATACTTGCTGACAGAAGGAGAAAGGAGGAGACAGAAAGCACAAGCATAATTATGTTGGAATATTAAATGTGGCTGTCACATTACACAGAGCTTAAAGAGCTGGTGTATCATTATCGCATGCGACAGAAAAATTAGACCATGATTGAGCTCATTGTAATGCAAATAGAGCAGCAGTTAAAGAATGGGACTAGACTACACCACCGTCCTCCAGCCTTTCTTAACAAAAACACTGAACAGTCATGGTTTCCATGATAAACCCATTGTGCATTTAACTGCCAGATTAGTAGGTTATTTTCAATCTGATAATGTGCATAGGCTGTCTACTTCTGCTGAGTTTGGAGCTAAAATGTTTTTCTTGTTGGGTTCTGGGTTAGTGATTGGTCAGTGGAAAAGGGAAAGAGAGAGGAGCATCATAATGGGATTATTTTTGACCTGGAGCTTTACTTTTGACTGTTTTTATATTCCAATAAGAGGGTAGGGATTCCCTTTTGAAAATCCATTGTAGTCTGGCATAAGGGCTAGTCTATGCCCAGAAAAGTGGCCCAAATGCATGTTTCATTGAAAAACTATATAATAGAATACTATAATAATAAAAATATATAATGCTATGTAAACTTTGTGACAAGAATTATGATGGAAACACTATTTAATTTTTTTTAATTGAATGATTGAGTTCCATCTCTCTCTGATAATGTGTTTTGGGGTGAAAATATCAATGCACATCATGACTCAATTTGATTTTGATTCAGTGTGTCAAGGTGTGATTATAAAATGATTTTATGCATCCTAGTCCATCTTAACATTTTAATTCTTCAGCATTGATTATGTTTTTCATTCCCAGTATGACCAATTTCTGTTTTTCAGCAAGCTAAATGGATTATTTTTAATTAAGACAGTGGCAATGTGCCATCTGCCAACTACCAGATTACATGTCATCATCATCATCACTTCAAATAATGCCATATAATAAACTATATACATATAATAAAGGTCCCCCTTGAGCTGCCAGAACAGCTCTGACCCATCAAGGCATAGACTTCACAAGAACTCTGAAGGTGTGCTGTGGTATCTGTAACCAAGATGTTAACAGCAGATCCTTTAAGTCCTGTAAATTGCGAGGTGGGGCCTCCATGGATTGCACTTGTTTATCCAGCACATCCCACAGATTCTCGATCAGATTGAGATCTGGGAATTTGTAGGCCAAGTCGAACTCTTTTGTCATGTGCCTCAAACCATTTCTGAACAATTTTTGCAGTGTGGCAGTGCGCATTATCCAGCTGATGGCCTCTTCCAGCTGGATAATGTGCACTGCCACACTGCAAAAATTGCCATTAGGGAATACTATTGCCATGAAAGGGTGTACTTGGTCTACAGAAATGTTTAGGTAGGTGGTACGTGTCAAAATAACATCCACATGAATGCCGGGACCCAAGTTTTCCAAGCAGAACATTGCCCAGAGCATCACACCGCCTCTGTCAGATTGCCTTCTTCCCATAGTGCATCCTGGTGCCATCTCTTCCCCAGATAAGCGATGCACACACACCTGGCTGTCCACATGATGTAAAAAATGTGATTAATCAGATCAGGCAACCTTCTTCCACTGCTCCATGGTCCAGCTCTGATGCTCACATGCCCACTGTAGGTGCTTTTGGCAGTGGACAGGTCAGCATTGGCACTCTGACTGGTCTGCGGCTATGCAGCCCCATACACAGCAAGCTGCAATGCACTGTGTATTCTGACACCTTTCTATCATAGTCAGCATTAGTTAATTAATTAATGCTCCCCACATGCATCGATGAGCCTTGACCCTGTCACCGGTTCATCGGTTGTCCTTCCTTGGGACACTTTTGGTAGGTATGAACCACTGCATGCAGGGAACACACCACAAGACCTGCCGCTTGCTCTGACCCAGTAAGTAAGTAAGTAAATTTTATTTATATAGCACATTTCACACAGCAAAGCTGACCATAGTGCTGAACAGAGTAAGGAAAGTAAAAATAGAAAACAGAATAAAACCAAATAAAAACAGACAATAGACAATAGTAA
>JANDJT010000131.1:2424579-2447174 GCA_024331685.1 Stegophilus panzeri | reverse complement strand
ATATATATATATATATATATATATATATATATATATAACCAAACACAGGGGTGGAGACAGGACAGAAACCAAAATAAAACACACATATCATGTAATGTAAACAAAGTCAATGTAAAAAACCCGGAAATGCATGATGTAACACTTTGGCCTGCTGAGCACGCTGCTCGCGCTGGCACTCAGTGCAAGGGAAAATCTCTGACAGATCGCCCCCACCATACTCTCCCCCTCCCGACGGTCCTGATCCTCTGAGCAAGATGTCAAAACTAAGTCCCAAGGCTGGCATTGACTATGTGGTCTACTTCCAGAGGAAGCAGGGAGCAGACGTGGGGCATGTAAACAGGAAGCAGGTGGTGGGTCAGCGACAGGCTTGCCGGGGTCAGATGGCTAAGGCAATGTAGTTTGGTAGGCCACCTTGTCGGCCTCAGGCATGAGCAGGGCTTGGCGGGCCACCTTGTCGGCTTCAGGTCAGAACATGGCTTGGTGGGCCGCCTCGTCGGCCTCAGGCAGGAACATGGCTTGGTGGGCCACCTCGTCAGCCTTAGGCAGAAACATGGCTTGGTGGGATGTCTCATTGGCCTCTGACTGGAACATGACTTGAGAGGCCATGCCATCGACCTCAGGCAGGAACATGGCTGGAGAGACCACCTTATGGGTTTCACACTGGAGCTCACGAGATGAGGTTGCCACATTGACCTGCGGCTGGAGCTCTGCAGGGGTGACCACCTCATGGGTCTCTGGCTGGAGCTCTGCAGTTGAGGTTGCCACATTGACCTCTGGCTTGAGCTTTGCAGGGGAGACTGCCTTGTTGGTCTCTGGCTGAAGCTCAGGAGGAGAGGCCACCACGTTGGCCTCTGGCTGGATATCTGTAGGGGAGACCACATTGTTGATCTCAGGCTGTAGCTCGGGAGGCTATTGCCACATTGACCTCTGAAGGGTGCTCTGCAGGTGAGGCCGCCTCGTCGGCGTCTGACTGGAGCGTGGCTGTAGAGGCTGCCCTGTCAGCCTCTGGCTCCCTCTCATAGTATGTGGTAAACAGAGTCATGGGTTTGGCTGTCAGACTGGCCCTCCCCAAAAATTTCTCCAAATCAAACTGATGGTCTGCATTTCCAAAAATCACCCTCATGAGGAGCACAAACTCAGCCACGCTTCCCAGGCTGAAGTTTCCTGTAGCAATTAGGAGGTCCGCCCACCAGCAGCCTGGGCCAGTGAGCTGGGACAGCATGAACCGACAGCATGACAGCTTCTCTTCGGGCTTAAACAGGATCAAAAACCATGGAACGAGATAATCACACACATCACACAATCATCAAAGGCTTGGTATGTTTCTGGCAGAAGACACAGAAACACACAATACTTCACCCTGAACAAAGACACATGAGGGGATTAAATACTAAATGTAATCAAGGGTGAAACATAAACAGCTGAGACATATTAGGAGACAACCAATAAAATAACAGGCGTGAAGACAGGACAGAAACCAAAACAAAACACACATGTAACAGTAAACATAGTCAATTTCAAAACCCGGAAGTGCATGCTGTCGCACTTCGCTGCTGGCTTCAGCACGAGGTGAAATCTCTGACAAGAACAAAAATACATGGGTGTTTAACTACACAAACTAATCAAAGGACAAACTGAAAACAGGTATGACCAGTAAGGACACGTGAGGGGGACAACCAGTGACAGGACATGTGTACAGACAAGACATAAACCAAAACAAAACACACATGACAAATAAACAAAACATAAGACATGGATGTTAAACATGAAAGTGCATGCCTTAGTGCTGCAGGCTGTTATGCAAGTGGGAAATCCCTGACACATGTACTGTTGTGTGTAAAACCAGCAGTGTTTTTGAAACACAATGCGTATGAGAAGCACAAAGCACATAAGCAACTACAAGCTAACAAGTGCAGTTGTGTATTTCCATGTTTGAACCAAACTTGGTTGACAGTAATGATTACAGACTATTTACAGGCTAAAACCAAGGAGCTGATTGTGTACTTCAGGAAGACACAGCAGCAGAACTACACCCTACTTGAGATCGGTGGGACCTCCGTGGAGAGGGTGAGCAGCTTCAGGTATCTTGGAGGACCTGACCCAGACTCATCACATTCAGGTGAACAAAACCAGACAATGGTTGTACTATCTGAGAATGCTGAGGAAATTCAGGGTCTCCCCAGTGATCCTGAAACTTTCTATATTGGGGCAAAGAAAGTTTACTGACTCAGTGCATCTCAGCATGGTACAGAAACTGCCCAAACCAGGATCGCAAAGCCCTGTAAAGAGCGGTGCACTTAGCTGAGTGCATCTCAGGGTCTGCTCTTCCCTCTCTGCACCTACACCAGGCGTTGCAGTACAAGAGCTGCTAAAATCATCAGAGACTCCACCCACCCTGGTAACGGTATGTTCAGCCTGCTGCAATCAGGCAAGCGCTTCTGTAGACTCCTCAACACAGATATGTCCTCCATAAAGATCCCTTAGGACTCCATAAGGAACGTACAGTTCACTCTGCACTACACTGAAATTCCATATTTTGTACATCCATTTTTTGCAAATTCCATGTTAATTTTTCATATCCATTCCTGTACATATATTTCATATTTCTTATGTTATTTCTTATTATTTCTTATTCATTTCAGATTTTTATTTTTTTATTTAGTATTTAATGCACAGTCTAAAGAGAAGCAGGCTAGGTTTTCATTTCACTGCAAGTTATATACTGCATATAATTGTTTATGTGACAAATAAATTATTGAATGTTTAATCTTTATGAGGCAGAACTTTATGCTCTGTAAAAAGCTACTCTGGTTGAGATCAATCCTGCAGCATGTGATGTTCATGAATTAAAATCCAGGACATTTCAGTCTCAGAGCTGGTTTCAGCATGAGTGACAACTAGAATTAGCCATCTACCTCTGCTCAGTAAACAGGCATGTTGCATAACCTTGCATCAGAGAGACACTGCTCTGATTTAATTATTTTTCATTTCTTTTTCATCTGCAAAAAGAATTGTAACATAACTATATCGATATCTAAATATCATAATTGTATATATATAAAGATGAGAAACTGAAAAAACTGACACACACCAGTGACACACACCAGTGGAGGCTGGTGTTTTTAAAAAATAGGGGAAACACAGCGTCATGGTAGCATGGAACTACACAACCCATCAGCCCCTGCATGTCACATGAGCTTGTCACATGCCTCCCTAATCACCCTTACCTGTGTCTTGTTATGCCTTGTTAAGCACCCTATTTAAGTTCTGTTGGATGTGTGTTTCTGTCATGTCCACAATTGACAAGTATTGTGTCGGTTGTACTGTTGATGTTATGTTATGTCATATTTGCACTGTAAGTAATTTCAGTTCCCTTTAAAAGGAAACTCAATGTTGTGTGAGCTCCAC
Source organism: Stegophilus panzeri (assembly GCA_024331685.1). NCBI lineage: Eukaryota > Metazoa > Chordata > Actinopteri > Siluriformes > Trichomycteridae > Stegophilus > Stegophilus panzeri. The sequence continues at coordinate 2,443,766 of JANDJT010000131.1, read as the reverse complement.
GCTGTGGGAAGTGCCCTCGCGCGAGACTGGTATCTGAAGCTTGTCTAACATCATCCCTATATATAGGCGTGCCGTGATCAGGTGACGTTGCAATTAAGCGTGTTTCGTGATATAAAAATGGCACCTGTGAACCAGGCACCATTCATCATGGGGGGATACATGCACACTTTCTGTGTGAAGTGTCTAGGTATGGAGCACGCCAGGGCAGCCCTCGAGAGGTCTGACTGTGTGCATTGTGAACGCCTTACAATTAGGCAGCTCCTCTCGTGACTCGCTCTTTTCTTGGCTAAAGGAAGTTGGGTTTCAGAGGCTTGCGCATCTGGGCCAGCCGCTGCTAAGCCAGTCAGCTGGCTCAGGTCCTGGGGATCTCATATGTATCTGCAAGAGGAGCCGGAGATGAGCGCAGCTCTATCTCTTTCTCAGTCTTCCAGGTCTGGCTGTACGCCGAATTTTGGAGCTCGCATCGCAACTCCTCCTTCCGCTATGGAAAGCCAAAAAAATTCCACTCTGACTCTGAGGAGCCAGAAAGGTGTGCTAAAACTGAGAGCAGCTCTCAAGCATATAAAGAGCTGCTTGGATGAGCTTTTTTCTCCCCAGTGAAAATAAAACTCCCTCACACTGCAGAAAACTCTCCTTTTTTTTCCAGAAGTGCATGACAAAATAACACGCTTCTGGGGAAAACCATACATAAGCTGTATTTATAACCCCGTGATGTCGGATTATTTGACCATGAACGGCACGGTTATTTAGCTATGCCAAAGGTGGAGGAGGCGCTTGTGAGCTACATCTCTCCATCGACGCAGGTAATCTAGGGTGGCCGGCTTTGCCATCAAACCCATGTAAGGCCACCGCGGCATTGGTGGGCAAGGCCTATGTGGTAGTGGGTCTTGCTTGTGGGTCACTGCATACAATGGCAGTGTTGCAGGCTGATCAAGCAGACCTACTAGTGAGGGAGACACACAAAGCAAGTGTGGTGGCCTGCCTCCCCCCACAGACAGCCAGGGGAACCGGGTGCAGCCTACTACTAGGCCTGATCTGAGAATGGTCATAAAGGCCAAGCAGACAAAGGATGAGCGGTCCTGAGGGGACATGGAGGGACGTATCAGGGGACATGAGGTTGTTAGGGCAGTTAGCCGCCAGTACTACTTTAGGGCCTCTACTAGCCAAGGCTGTCCCAAGTTTTCAGTGTTCTCTGCTCAGCGAACTATCACAGGACAATGAAAATCTGATGCTTTCCCTCCAATAGAACATGGAAAAGTTAGGGCTACCGGGTCCAGTTCAGAGCTTGACACCCCCGGTTCAGAGGTGTGCTCACCACAGTAGTCAGCAGAGAGCAGAGCCCGACGTTAACACAGGAAGTAAGATCCCTCTTGGACCATAGAACCCTATTGTACCCTGTTCCCTGAGGGAAGGAGGTTTTTACAGATGTTATTTCCTGGTCTGCAAAAAAGATGGGAGTATGTGGTCAATTTTAGATCTGCGTCATCTGAACTGTACTCTTCGGACATATAGATTCAAGATGCTGACGCTCAAACTTATCGTTCCACAAATTCAGTTTGAGGACTGGTTTGTGACGATAGATCTAAAAGATGCATATTTCCATATAGAAATATTGCCCAGTCACAGGAAGTTACTGAGGTTTGCATTTGGAGGCAACGCATGCCAATATCAGGTTCTTCCCTTCAGTCTAGCTTTATCCCCTTGCACCTTCCAAAAGTGCATGGATGTCATTCTGGCTCCATTGTGACTCCAGGGCATCCATGTACTAAACTACGTGGATGACTGTTTAATTCTAGCATGATCCAGGGCGATTCAACATCGAGATGTTGTTCTCACCCACATGAAGAGCATGGGGCTCAGGTTTAACCTCAAGAAAAGTATGCTTTCTCCAGTGCAGAGGACAACTTTTCTAGAGATTATAAGGATTCTACTTTGATGAGGGCGTTTCTATCCCCAACATACATAGGGTCAATCCTATCAACACTGAGCAAGATAAAGCTGGATCTAGGCATCCCCTCCAGTACGAGAGACTGCTGGGGCTTGTGGCAGCAGCAGCCAACATTATACAATTGGGCCTATTGCACAGGAGACCGTTTCAGTGGTGGCTGAAAAGTCTGGGGTTTTATTTCAGGACGAAACCTCTGAGAGTAATCCGCGTCACGCGGCCATGCCTAAGTGCTCTGAGAATTTGGAGGTGTCCCAGGTTTTTAGCCTTTGGTCACACTCTGGGGTTTCTCCTTCTCACATCTGTATGTTTTTCCCATGATCTCTCTGCTTCCACAAGTTCTAGCAAGAGTTCGCCAAGATTGTCTACGTCTGCTGCTTGTAGCACCTTATTGGCCAGCTCTAATATGGTTCTCAGAGATAATATCCCTGCTGGACGGCACTCCTTGGGAGATTCCCATCTACAAGGATCTACTGTCTCAAGCCAGAGGGCTAATTTATCACCCTCAGACAGAACTATGGAAACTGTGGGTCTGGCCCCTGAGGGGCACCAGCTCATACATTCTGGTCTCGCAACTGAAGATGTAGAAGCCATGTTGAATGCTAGGGCACCATCCATGAGGAAATTATATGTGCTCAAGTGGCGACTTTTTGTCTCATGGTGTGAGGAACATCAGCTAGATCCAGTCAACTGTGCAATAGCTACAGTTCTGGAGTTCTTACAGTTCTCAGCAGGGTTGGATCCTTCTACATCAAGGTCTATGTGGCCACCAGTTTGGCCAGTCACACCCCTATTGATGGAGCCTCTGTGGGACAATATCCTCTAGCTTCGAGGTTTATGCATGGTGTCGGGTGGCTGAGGCCCATCTGCAGACCACGCATACCTTCCTGGGACCTGTCTCTGGTCCTGGAAGGTCTGTCAGGTGCCCCAGTTGAGCCCTTAGAGTCAGCCTCAGAGAAGCTTCTGTCTCTAAAGGTAGCTCTTCTGCTGGCCCTGGCATCTCTCAAGCGAGTAGGAGATATACAAGCTCTCTTTGTTGTCCTTTCCTGCTTTAACTTTGCCCCTGGATTAGCCAAGGACTTCCTATATCCTAGGCCGGATTACATTCCTAAAGTGCCTACATCTGCTGCCTAGCCAGTAGTGTTGCAGGCTTCTGCCCTCATCCATTCCTCACACCAGAACAAGAGAAATTGCACCTACTGTGTCCAGTAAGGTCTCTCTGTACTTATGTCCACCTCTCTGGCCAGTGGCATAAGTTGGAGCAGCTGCTTGTCTGCGTTGGTTGCGACAGTAGCTGTGTTGCTGTGTCAAAGCAGTGTATTTCTATTTGGATAATGGAAGAAATCTCTATTGCTTATGAGGCGCGTGGTCTCACTACGCCTCTGGGCATAAGCGCCCATTCCACTAGGGGTGTTGCCTCCTCAAAGGCTTTGTCCAAATGGGTACCCTTACAGTATGTGTGTGCTGCAGTGGGGTAGTCTACGCCACACACATTCATTCGAAATTACAGCCTGGATATACATTCCACTCCGGGCTCGAGTGTCTTGCAGTGACCCTTGGGCTTGGATCATTTTATACAGGCCACTCAGTATGACGGAGTGGGTATTGTCGTTCCCACAGTGTGTAGCTCATGCAACATTGAGTTCCCTTTGAAAGGGAATGCCTGGGTTTTAGGCATTAAACCCTGTTCCCTTTGAAGGGAACGAGACGTTGTGTAGCTTTGTCATACTGGGGCATGCCTGTGAATTGCGTCTTCGCTTTAGATAAAAGAGGCTGATGGCACGGTTCAAAGGTGCAACCCGCAACCCATTTACTTGCCACGTAACCTGATCACGGCAAGCCCATAAATAGGCATGATGTTACACAAGCGTCAGGTATCGGTCACATGCGAGGGCGCTTCCCAGAGCGTGGAGCTCACACAATGTCTTGTTCCCTTTTCAGGGAACAGGGTTACATGTGTAACTCAGATGTTTTCTTGTTGGGTTTTCATTGCCTTGCCTTAGTCTAGTACTTTGTTGTTCCAGTTTTGGTTCTTTTCCTGTATTTTGTTTGTTTTTATATGTTTATCATTAAAATCATTGCACTTGCATCTGACTCCCTTGATTTTATGACAGAATGCTTCACCTAAACATGGATGCAGCAGAATTGGGGGTGATAAGGCAGGAGTTGGCAGAGCATATCCTTCTTCTCAAGCAGGACCAACAGCTGCTTCATAAACTAGCCAGCAATTGGAATAAAATCAATGCTATGTGGAAAAATGGTTGAAGGAGAAGCCACAAACCCAGACCTGGGATCTCTCATCACCCCCTCTGCCTCGCTCTGCCTCCCTGCCCAGCTAATGACTTCACCCCCCACCCTGCCCTGCTGAGGACATAGCCCCACCTACTTGCTTGGTTTGGGACATACTTGCTGGGCTTGGGACGTTGCCCCACCTGCCTGGTTAATGACTTGTGGCTGTGTCCGAATATCCCTACTTTCCTACTACACAGTAGGTGAAAAAGTGTATGCCAAAGGAGTAGTATGTCCAAATTCTCAGTATTCATAAAATAGTAGGTGAAAAATACCCAGATGACTTCCTGCTTCCACCGAGATAATGCAGTATGGAACCACTGGACATTGTGGATACTGGTCTATTCCATAAGGCAACAGGACTGGCGTGGAAGAGCTGTCAGAATCCGTACCATGTAGTATGTCCAGATTGTATTCATGCTTACCACTTATACTGGTCAGTACCTACTGTATCAATTGACGAACAGTAGGTACTTAATTGAATGCAGTAAACACTGTCACAGTATGCGATTTTGAACACAGCCCTGCTTTGTGTTTCCCTAATTAATCACCCAATTTAAGTTCTGTGTTTTTATCTCCTTGGTGGTGAAACATTGTATATTGTTGCTGTTATGTTGTATTTGCACTGTGAGTCATTTCTGTTTTCATATTTTTCTTTGCTCTGCTTTGCCTTGCATTCATCTAGTCCTTTGTTATTCCAGTTCTTGGATCTTTTCCTGTATTTTATTTGTTTTTTAGTTGTTCATCATTAAAATCGCTGCACTTGCATCAGACTCCCTGAATTTCATGACAGTTTCTTTGTCTAGCTTTTATCATGCATCACCCATTTTATGGTTTGTTCCTTGTCTAGAGTTCATACTTATAGTCTTGTTTTGTTTGTTTGCAGCAAAATGCATAAAATGCATAAAATCATGCAGATGCAGTTCAAGAGCTTCAGTTAATAGTTAATGGTAACATCAAACATCAGATTGGGGGGATAAATGTGACTTCTGTGATGTGTATGTAAGTATGCAGGGTATGTGTATAAATAGATATAATTTATGCATATGTGTATATATATATTTATTATTTCTTTTTTTACTGTGGCTGAAAGGAACCTTTGAATCAATTTACCATTTTACCAATTTACCATTGCACAGCCCTCTTGTTAAATTTTTAGTCTCTCAAGTTGCTCTGAAGTATGAGCATGAAAAGACTTTTCTAAAATTACTTCAACATTAGTAATGTCACGCATTTCATGCCAAAAAAACAGTTAGTAATTGCTAGTATGGAAGTAACTGCTAGTTACTCAACTAACCACTACTGGAACTCTATGTGAATTCCGACTGCTGCTGATATGTTTACGTTTGAGATATTCAATCATGTTCATTACTGTTTCAGTGATCATCAGTTGGCTATGAGGTTCTGCCCTGTATGTGGGGGTGTGTTTGTGTAAACAAATGCCTGTATAACAAAATTAAAATAGCTAAAGTGACATGAAATCTTAAGAAAGTAAATCGATTGTTTTCAATCAACTCTCCACTTTTCTCACACAGAACAACTTCTTGGACACCAAGCAGTCTGGCTTCAAAAGCAGCCAGACTCCACAGAGACTGCTCTGTTTTCTGTCGCTGAAGCCTTACGACTAGCAAGCTCTACCTCAAGTTCATCTATACTTATCTTACTTGACCTATCTGCTGCCTTTGATACTGTGAATTATCAGATCCTCCTGTCTACTCTCTTCAGTCTAGGCACCACCAGAAAAACTCTATGCTGAGTAGAATCCTATCTCTGATGCAGATCATTCAAGGTATCATGGAGGGGAGGGGTATATGAATCTCAGCAATTCACAACTGGGGTTCCTCCCAGTCAGCTCCATCAAACCCCTTCAGAAGATTCAGAATTCAGCAGCACAGCTTGTTTTCAACAAGCTCAATAGGGAGAAAAAAATTAGCACTTACACCTGTACTCTGTGCTCTTTGCTCCTCTAGAACTCAATTAAAAATACTGTATGGTAGCACTACTTGTATTGTTCTCTGCTTGATATATCGCTTTGCTTGAATTTCCTCATTTGTAAATTGCTTTGAATAAAAGTATCTGCTAAATGAATAAATGTAAATGCAACTAAATTACACATATGTAAGTGGTTCATATAACAAATAATAAGACAAGCATATTTTAACATTTTTTTATTGAATCAGCTGATATCAGTGTACACACAGATAATATATAAAATAAAATATGTCAATCATAGTTTTTTCATATGGATATGGATTTATATGGATTGGACCTCTGACAAATCACCACTACTACGAACAGTTTAAAATTAATGATCTAACTGACAAAATGAAGTGCCCTCACTCAATTAACCTCAAAGAAACTGAGAGAGAAGAAAATTATGTTTTACTTACTGTTAATGATATTTTATCCACACAACTCAACTTACTTAACCCTTGACCTTGAGCTGAATTAGATACAGCTAAGAAGTGAAATTTATTGATCACAATTTATTGATCTGACAGACAGCAGAGCTGCTTGTAGGGTGTATGCAGTGAGCCAGTATGGGAAAAAATGGGAAATATGAAATGTAATCCTGAATCATTGCTTGAATATTTTACATTAGCCTCTTTTTAAGTGATTTCATGAAAGCTGAAATCTCAGAAGGAGATAAAAGTTCCCCTAATGTGTGAAGAGACCAGGAAAAAACTGAGCTCTTAGGAAGAATGGATCAGTGGATGGTGGAAAATGGATTTGACTTTGAGTGCAGATTCCTCATGAGTGGTTGTAAAAGGCTGTGGAGGATGAAGACCCTCTTGCCTTTGAAGCTGAATGTTCTTGTATTCATGCTTTGACAAAATCAATTTTGGGCCAGGGAGAAATTTTCATTAACAGGAAGGATTGAAATTAGAGCAGGTGTGCTTCTTAAGCGCCAGGCCCAACACACTGAAACCAACGATCCATCTTCCTTTAGTGTGTATCTACCATGCTTGTATAAGGGAGGAAGCAGCAACTATTAAGAATCAATCTCCATTCCATCTACTGTCACTCTGTCTCAACCTGCCCTAACCCCCACCCAAGAAGCTTTGCTCCAGCACATTGATCAACTGCTGGTAAATACAACAATAATTCACTGTCAAAGGCTAAGATTTATCATTTTTACCTTGTTCATTGGAGAATATATTATTCTGCCTAAGTAAAAAAAAAGAGGTAGCAACAAATGTCCACTTGTGATGCATGGCATATGTAGAAGAGCATTTTTGCAAAACACAAGTTCAGCCTTTTCTTTCTCTCGTTTACAGCTATTTTAAATTTTTTGTCTCCAGATTTAAATCCTTTTTTGTCCTTACATTTTTATTTATTTATTTTTTTTATAATAAAGACAACCATAAAGAATATTCCTGCCACTGATCTAAGCATCCTGTCTGATGAACTGGGCAATAAAACATAGCAAAATAAAAATAAAGTTACTTCCTGGGGAATAAGTGTGCTCATTCTACCTTTGTTTTAAATCATAAAAGCTCATTTCCAAATCCTCTTGACGTTCTGCATTTCTATGCACAAAGCCTCACTGAACTCAGCCAAACAATGATAAACCTCCCATCATCTTGCTGAAAATATTTGTATAATATCAGTGATTGAGGAGACAAGGAAGTCAGAGAAGGAATAAAATGCATGGGGCTAGTGTTTTTATGCCTCTACATGACAGATTAATGAAATACAGCAGGGCCAATACCACTCAGGAGCTGCTTTCACATTACAGAGAAATTAATAGATCAAATCAACACTTATGGGTTGCAGTTCAAATCCCATACTCTTGGACTTTGGTGCTTTGTTTTCTTCATTATTTCACCCCAAGTGGCCCTACCCTGGGGATTTCTGGCATGGCATTGAGTTTCATTAACATTATTAAATTCAACAGGCTAATGAAAATAATGTCAAAGGGTTACCACACTAGATGAATGCCTGGGATGCCATGTTCTTCATGTTTGATAAGGAATATGGTGGGGGAAGCTTAGGTTTGTCCTGAGGGCTGGGATATATAAAGGGCTGGGATATATAAAAAGGGATAGAAGATGATGGTGCAGGTGGCATGTTCCTGTAGCAGGTAACATTGCTACCTTCAAGCTGTAGGGCATGCATTTCTGTCTGTGTGGAATTTCACATGTTCTCCCTGTGTCTGCATGGGTTTGCCTCCGAGGAGACAACACACTGCCCACTGTGGTTCACCCTCACTTCTTCCACACCATTGGGGCTGGACGCCATAGGACACACACATATTTCTGAGTTTTGAGTTTGTACAATGGAAGTTTTGCAAAAAAAAAAGTTGTGAAAAGCCAGAAATGTGAAAATGTGTAAATATCACAAATATTCTTGGCTGGGGTGTCAATGCTACATCTACGTATAGACCAAAACATAAACATGGCTGCAAAGTATGCTCATGTGCTGTTTGGTGAGAAACAAAAAAACATTCTTGATTTAAGTAATGAAAATACCAATGGCCTGTATAAAGTGGTAACTGAAGAATGATTAATGAATGAATGAATGAATATTAAACATCAAACATCAATGGCACTCTATTCTTTCAGTTCTCAGGTCAAAACAGCTATGCACTTTGTGTATTGTCTTCTTCCTAATTATTTTATATCACCTTCAGGATTTTTGCAGGAGCATATTTTATTATTATCAATATAAGCATTATTTTGTATTGCATTATCTTCTGCCAACTTTTTGAGAATTTGTTTAAAACTGCAAAATATTTGAAAGGAAACCCAGCTCATGACTCCTATGAGACTCCACATGCTCCCACTCCGTTCTGCTCTAAATTGCATCTGTTTCCAGCTACTCTGTCATAAAGCAGTGGGAACCTTATCTTTAAAAATAGAAAGCCTATTCACAAGCTCCACAAGGGCACAGACCTGCGCCGCCCCACAACACCACATGCAGTCAATCACTAGCAGCCTGCTGAAGGCCCTCTTTATTATGTGCATATCTTTCATATCCCAGGGAGCTTGTTATAGGCCAGGCCCCAGCCCATGTAATGGCATGCGTGACAGGCACCTCGACAGCTTAAAGAGCCTCTATGAAGCTTCCCCATTTTTATGCAGTCCTCCTTGCGTCACTGAGAAGACTGACAGTTGACCTTATCAGCACTCTGCAGAGGAAATTTACAGCGCCGACCTTCTGAAGTGTGCATTTAAACACTCCGTTTTACTCTGCTGAGGTGGGTACGAGATCGGACTCTCTGCTTGGGAGATACTGCAGAATGGAGCATGGCATCCATCTAACTGGTGTGTTGATAGTATGCTATCTTCATGAAATATGACACCAGAGCAAAGAGTAAATATCAAACCTGTTCATATCTCATCTTGCCAAGCATCCTGCAAGATGTAAGACACATGCATAGTGGAAGATTACATACAGTGGGGAAAATAAGTATTGAACACGTCAACATTTTTTTCAGTAAATATATTTCCAATGAGGTTATTCACATTTTTCAGTATTCATTTTCAGTATTAACCCAAAACCGCAAATATAAAAAATTCACAAGATTAAAGTCCGTAAATGAAGTTATGTGTAAGAAAGAGGAATGAGACAGAAAAAAACTAACTGAAAATTATTTAATACTTAGTGGAGAAACCTTTGTTTGTAATGCAGCTTCAAGACGCTTCCTGTATGAAGAAATAAATCGGCCACAGCATTCAGGTGATTTCTTACACCATGAGTCTTCTCAAGAATCTCCTGGTAAAGTCTGCCATGCGATGAAAAACAGCCCCACACCATAATGCTTCACCTTCCAAACTTCACTGTTGATGTAGTGTTTTTAGGGTGATGTGCAGTTCCATTTCTTCTGCAAACATGATGTGTAGTATGACAGCCAAAAAGTACAATTTTGCTCTCGCCTGACCAGACTACACTCTCCCAACATTTCATAGGCTTGTCCAAATGAGTTGTAGCAAACTTTAAATGAGCTTCAACATGTGTTTTCTTTCGTAATGGAGTCTTGCGGGGTGAGCGTGCATAGAGGCCATGGCAGTGCAATGCATTGCCTATTGTTTTCTCTGTGACAATTGTACCTGCTGCCTCCAAGTGTTTCTGGAGCTCTTTCCGAGTGGTCCTTGGCTCTTGGGCTTCTCTTCTGTCTATGTTTCTGACTCCCTGGTCAGAAACCTTGTGAGGAACTTCTGTGCGTGGCCGGTTGATGACAGAGTGATGTTACTTCCACTTGCGGATAATGGCCCCAATGCTGCTTACTGGAAGATTCAGAAGTTTTGAAACACGTCTGTATCCGATTCCATCAATATGTTTCACAACAATAATGTTGCAAAGGTCTTGGGAGAGCTCTTTGCTTTTACCCATCATGAGATGTTTCTTGTGTGACACCTTGGTAATGAAAAGCCTTTTTATAGACCATGAGTTTACTAACCCAGCTGATATTAATTTGCACAGATAGGAGGTATAATTACTTTATAAGTACTTATGAATTTCAGCTGGTTCCTTGCCTTACCTTGCCTTGGAGAATTGCTTTTTCTTAGCATGTTCAATACTTTTTTCCTGTGTCATTCCACTTTATTACACTTTAATGCTGTGAATCCTTTATATTTGCAGATTTCATGAGTTAATACAGATATCAGGGAAATCAGTAGTTTGGATGACTTGAGTCATTGCTGCGTCATGACACTGAGGAGACAAGCACGAACATGTATCTGATATATCAGATATCTAAGTACTTTAAGCACATTTTGCATCATAAATGTTTTACTTAAATGTTTTTTATGTAATTCATTACAGGCCTAGTATTTAAAAAATCAGTATTTATTCACAATGAATGAATTAAATATATTTTTGTTGACCTCTTGAGGAATAGCAAAGCAATTTTTTTTGTTTTTAGTTGGAGCCAAAGTCCTGTATGCATTTAATCATATCACAAATCAAGCTTTCTATGTGTTAAACTATATAACAATTCAATACTGATGTAAGTATTTAAGCAATTTTTTGCTTTTATAAATTTGAAATAAGTAATTACAGTGATGTAGTAATTCTGAAATCTATACAGCAGTGACTATTAGCACACATTATTGAAAAACTCAAAGTGTGGGCTAGTTGGCTTGATAGGCTTTAATAAAGTCCCATTAAGTCCTAAATGCAGTCTCAGGAAAGTGTGCCAAGCTGTGAGAGAGTGTGTAGCTATCCTTGCTGCCTCAGATTTAATGAGAGGATGGAGCTTCAGTAGGGGTCAGCTCATTAACTCCTTTTCTAGCCCATTAAGCCTGATTGAAAAAAAAAAGAAAAAAAAAAGCAATTAGAGGGTTGAGTGAGGAGCATGGCTAGCACTGAAACAAGAATTCACCCTGTGATTCCATCTTCACTTGGCTTTAATGCACCATAATCAACAACAATATTGAGCATGACAGCTGAAATGACAATATATCCACATCTGCTAACAGAAAGCAGAAAGAAGATGGGAGTTGGCCTTGCATTTTTTGTGAATGAAAGGCAGTGCAACCCACGACACATAACTGTTAAAGCACAAGTTTGCAACCCAAATGTAGAGCTTCTGGCTGTTAGACTACTGTCAGATTATATGTTGCATGAGTTTTTACATGCTATTGTTTTGGTCTTATACTGTATGCCCCACCCTGTGTTGATTTGTCAGCTACAATGTATCAGAGTCATTCTGTGGTTAGCTAACTATCAATGCATTCACTGTAATTTTTGGGGGAATTTCATGTATCCTTCTCCTCCATACATTTTTCTTTATACTTGGAATATAACACCAGAAATGACAGGACACTGACTTATTTTATTCCAATTTTAAAGAGGCATACAAGTCTGCTGCTCTTAGACCACTAGGCAGATCAGTCCACTAATTTGTGCATCTCATCCTATACAAACCCATATTTCCCCAGCTTGCTGTCACCACCAGGACTGTGAGGAAATGGACAAAGGAGGCTGAGGAGGCTCTTTTAGGTGGCCTGTAAGATACAGACTGAGGTATTCTTGTGCATCAGATGGGAAGGAAGGTATTTTGTATCAATTGACTTTGTATCAATTAGCCATTTTATTACAGACTACATGAACGTTTGTGTGGAAAACACAACTTCCACAGAGAGTAGGTTGTTTTCCCAATAACAAATACTGGCTCGAACAGGTATAGTCAGAGCTCAGAAAGCAACTTTGTAAAGGGAAAAACCAGTACAGGGAGAATCTAGACAAAGTTTCAGCAAAACAAAATGAAGGAGTTGTGGAGTTGAATGAGGTCCATCACTGGCTACAAAAAGGCTGAAAGCAGATGGTACAGGTGAACCTGGACAGGGCTAATAAACCAAATATGTATGTGTCACATGCAGACAATATTTTTTAGCCATTTGGATATGCAGACAATAAGGATGTGGGAAAAGTAGAAACAATGTTGCTTTCATTTACCTAAAATTGTGCAACCACTGAAACCAGGTGTACTTCAGTTAAGCCAAAAAAAAAAAAAAGAAGAGCTGTCAATTGGGGAAAAATACCATAAAATCTGTATACAGTTGTTGTGTTCACAAGCCATTGCAAATCATGAACATATTACTACATTACACTTAAACATAATACAATTATGTATTAATAAGTTTACTGTTAATACAACACACAACAACTGATAGAGAATGCGGTAAAAGCCTAGAAAAGCATTACAAAAGAAGAAATCAACAATTTGGTGATGTCAATGAGTCATAGGCTTAAGGATATTATTGCAAGCAAGGGATATGCAACCAAATATTAAGTGTGATTTACTTTAATTTACATCAAGAATGATCTGTTCCTATACTTTTGCTTGAGTAAAAATTGGATGGTCTGAAACAACATAAAACATAGAAACTTTTGTATAACACATTGTTGTAAATATACATAGACCATAGATGTAAATACCAGGAAATAAAAGTCGAAATCCTAAACTCTCATCTCATATCATTCTTTTGATCTCAAACCCAGATGTATTTGGTGTATAGCACAAACAAATGTTTTATCCTGGTCATGATCATGGTGGATCCAGAGCCTATCCAGGAACAATGGATACAAGGTGGAAATATCCCCTAGATGGGACACCAGTCCATCGCTGTGCACCATGCACACACTCATTCATACCTAGAGGCAATTTATAATAGCCATATACTGTATAGTAACCTACAAATCTGTTTTTAAGTGTGATGAAATCAGAGAAGCAAGAGGAAAATCATGTGGAGCATGCAGAGAACTCCACACAAACAGTAAACCAAGCTCAGTTTAAAACCCAGGATCCTGGAGCTGTGAGACAATGGTACCTGCTGTGCCATAATGAAACCCTTCAGAGAAATGATAAAAATGCAGTCTTATATGATTAATATTCAGTTCAATAAACTACTCACATGGTCCATACTCTCTTATTATGTCACAGTTACACTAAGCTAACAGAGTTGGGGGTCCTTTGCTGTTAAAATCACCTCCACTCTTCCGGGAGGGCTATCTACTAGATTTTGGAACCTTTATGCCCATTTAGCCACATGCGCATTATTAAGTTCAGGCACTGATGTCATGTAAGAAGACCTTGGGCATAGTCACCATTCCAGTTCATCCCAAAGGTGTTCAGTGCAGTTAAGGTCAGGGCTGTGTGAAGGCCATTTGAATTCATCCACACCAACCTTGTCTTCATAGACCTTAGTTTGCTCACAGGGGCTTTGTCATGTTGGAACAAGTTTGGGCTCCTTAGTTTCGGTGAAAGAAAACTGTAATGTTACAGCATACAAGACATCTTATACAATTGTGTGCATCCGTTTTTTTTGGCAATAGTTTGGGGAAGGCCCAGATACTGTATGGGTGTGATGGTCAGGTGTCAACGACCTTTTAACCATATAGAGTATCAAAGGGCTTGGTACCACATTCTCTATACACACTGGTTCAATCATACACACCTGCACAACAACTCATTCTTCAACTTCAACACATCGACTTATGAAGCATCAGACATGTCCTTTTCTGCTTATTATTGTTTGCAACTGTGGTAAGAAGAAAACCATCTCAGAACATGTTGAACCTTGTGGTGGAAGGGCTACAAGAGCAGAAGATCATCAGGTTCCACTCCTGTCAGCCAAGAACAGAAATCTGAGGCTACATTGGACACTGTCTCACTGAAACTGGACAGATGAAAATTGGAAAAATTTAACCTGGTCATAAAAATGCACAGAGACGTGTGACTAGATCTTTTGATCAATGTACTAAATTACCCGGGGCCAGTTTTGTGTGACTTACAACCAAGTTGGTACAACCAAGTGAGTTGTTTTAACCTAAAATTAGGCTATTTTTGAACTAGTTATGACAAAATGCAATGCCCTCCTCTAATATTGTTCCCCATAATAAAAATACAGTGCACAACACTGTATTTTATCATAACTAGTTCAATAATGAGAGCAGAGGTGTTTTTGAAACCCTTCCAAAAAGCTTGTGGTGATGTAGGTGACTTCAGCTTGTAGTTTTGGAGACTTTCTGACACCAAGACACAACTAACTTATGTAATTCTCCAGCTGTGATCCTTGAGATCCTTGAAAGCTTGTGTGATTTTTTTTGATAAACCTGTGTTTTGTTTGCAAATGTTTGATATCCATGAGAGCAGAGTATTTTTTGTGAATTTTCTTAACAAAAGCTCAAAAGGTTAAAAAATAAAGACAATTTTTCACAGCCTTCTTTGCTCATATTTACCAAGGGTGCCAATATTAGTGGAGGGCACTGTACACCTGACCATCACACCCATATGTACTTTTGAACATCCAGTTTCAAATTTACTCCCCCCCTCAATGTTTTAATAACCTCCAATCTTCTGGGAAGACTTTTCACTAGATTTTGGAGCATGACTTCATTCATGCCACCAGAGCATTAGTGAGGTCAGGCCTACATATGGGTTTGAAGGTCAGGTGTCCACAACCTCTTGGCCATATAGTTTATGGAATATATCACAGGTATATTTTAGGCCCTTGGTTCAAGTGTTATTCAGGTAAACTATGTATTTTAATACTGATTGTCAGCTGGGCTAATTTTGCCACACATCTGGAAGAATGAAATATAGTTTATTTGTACATTTTATGTATAGTAACTTTTTTTTTTAGGTACACAGCTGTCTTTTCTTTAAAACCAATTACCATTTGGCATATCAGGCATATATATGACACCCACATTGTTTACTTGTTCTGACACTTTATTTAATAATAATCTAATTTATGAACACATCATCCTCATTATTGAACATTGAACTCTTTAGTCTCAATATTTTGACTAATTTATTGTGACTCCATGGTACAGCACATTAATTTTAACCGAAAAGCATGTAAGAAAAAAGCACTCGTGGCTTTCACATTTCACATTTCTAACCAATTTATTATAGATTGTTAGGTTGTCTAGATTTTGAATCAAAATTTCTAAGAAATTAAAGAATTTGTATTTACTTAATGCCACTTTAGGCCTGCACACACGTCATAGAGGTCTTTCAGCAGAATCAAGAAAAACTATGCGCAGTTTATTGCTATTTATTTTTTTTTGGTTGTTGGCAACTGAAACTGAAGGTCCTTTTTCATTTTTGTTTACCCTCTTATGCATGATTCTTTTACATGAAGCCAGCTAAAATGTACCAATATGCTTGATTTGCCATAATAGGAACTAATATATAATTTGGGCACAATTCAGAATTAGAGCTCCTCCATCACTACACTCTGATTGGAAATATTGTCTCTTTTCATCCTTGAGAGAAGGCTGGTGGAATTGGCCACCACTGACTGTGTGGCTGTGTAGATGCCATGTGTAATTATACTAACTTAAGTACATTTCCATTTGTTTGTTTATGCTGCTTTTGAGTTTAAAGGTAAGAGGATGTCCTGCTCCCTTATTGCAATCAGAGCATTTCAATAGCTTATGAGAAAAGCAGTTTTTCTTATTCTCTATCTTTTCTACACACATATACACATAACACATATGCACACAAACACATGCATTACTGAATTCAGAATACATGAAATCAATATAAGAATATGGGAATTTCTGTACAATAACCTGCAAATGAACACTGATAGTCAGAGGAAATGCACATTGAGGAGAAAAAAAGAGGCACAAAAAAGAGACAGAAACATTACAGTCTCTGTTAAAGCACATTCTGCTAACCCTAACTCCCCCCACATGATTATGTAAGCATACAGGCTACAGGATATATGCACAGACATGTCCTATAACAAAAATGATCCTATATTCTTATTCAATACTGTAGCAAAATTAACTAGGAATAAAACCACCACAGAAACATACAAACAATCATTATATAGCAGCGACGATTTCATGAATTTTTTCATTAGCAAAATTGAAAATATTACACATGAAATTCAGACTATTAATTTAAAACCAGACAGTCTTATAACTAACCCGGTATATAATAATATAACAATATCAGATCAATGATAAGAATGTTTTACTCCCCTAAGAGAGAGCCAATAATTTCATTAATTTCTTAATTGATTTCTTTCAAAATCATCAACTTGTATACTAGATCCCTTACCTTCTCTTAAAACAGATTATTCCAGAAGTAATTAAACCTGCTAAAATTACTAAAATTAATCAAACCCAAAATTACTCAATTCTTCCCTTAGCACTGGCTATATACTTAAATCACTTAAACTAGCAGTTATTAAACCCCTGATTAAAAAAAACTGACCTCAACCACTGACAATTGATTATAAAATACTACTATTGACCTATAAAGCACTGAATGGTCTCGCTCCACAGTACCTGAGCGAACTTCTGGTCTTTCACGATCCACCACGCTTACTTCGATTAAAAGGTGCAGGCTATTTGTTGGTGCCTCGAATAGTGAGGGCTACAGCAGGAGGAAGAGCTTTCTCTTATAAAGCCCCACAATTATGAAACAGCCTTCCAATTAGTGTTTGAGACTCAGACACAGTCTCAGTGTTTAAGTCCAAGCTGAGAACATATTTGTTTAGTCAAGCTTTCCATGAATACTTTTTATGCAAAGTACACTGACTTATCCATTATGAGTTGATAAGCATACCTAACAATCTCTCCCTCTCTTTCCCTCCCTCTCCCTCACTCCTTCTGTCGAGCTACACATGATACTCCTGAGATGCCAGTAATCCTTACCCTTTCTGTTCTCCGGACCTGGCTAATCCATCCTGATGCCATACTTCTGGTTGGAGTTCTCATCAACTGGAGGCTACATTATGCTACTGAGGATGGCCCGAAGCAGTGCAGCCTGGAGATTGCTGAGGATGGTGCCACTTGAAGTACCATTTGAAGTACCGGCTTACTCATTAAGGATAAATTCACACATTTAAAATCTGTATTGTGTGTTTATATGCTCTTTGAGACAATGGCCATTGTAAAAAGCATTATACAAATAAAATTTAATTGAACTGAAAACTGTAAACTCAAGTAAAGTGGCAAAAAGGCCAGCTGTGTGTATGGGACATAGCTAGCTCAGTTACGGTACCTGGAGCACAAAGCCATTTTTTTTTGGCAATCAAATCAGTGGGAAATGAGTGAAAGCTCAAGTTGCATTCATAACATGGAAGTGTGAAAAAAATGTTTTGTAAGCACAAATATTAATTCAGGGCAATACAGTGTTTAAATTTACAGCAGCAAATGCACTGCTTATAAAAGTCGCTTAAGAGCAGGTGTGTCAAACGCACACACACACACACACATATACACACATACACACTGGGCCACCTCAGCATTTTTGTGAGCCCTTGAAGGTCCATAAACTAGTGCTATTCATTTTTAACCTTGATTATTACCATAAAATTTATCAAATAAAATTGCATATTTAACAGCCCAAACATCAAATAAATAAAATGTCATGTTTTTATATTACCAACATGTTATTTTATTTTAACAATTTTCAGTGGACCTGTCATAAACAGTAGGATGTGTACCGGATGATCAAAACAACAAATACCATCATCACTCCCGACGCTTTGTGTGATCTACTCAAACTCGAGTGAATCTCACTTCTCAGGTGAATTGTACAGATCACATGGTGATTTTATTTAGTATAATATTTTATTTAGTATAGTATAAACACCTGACAAGTGTTTTAAGATGTAGGTCTGACTCGCATCATGCACAGCAGATAGGTCTTGATTTTAACCTGTGTTTCAGTGCTGTGAGATGTGAGCCTGTTTGCATTGTACAATGGAGCATGCAGATGTGAATGGTCACTGCGCTACAGGTCTGTTGAGTAGTAGTGTATTATGGGTTGTTTCAATATTATTTTTTAAGTTTGCTGGGCATACAAGCCTTGACTTTGATACACATGCTTTAAAGCATCTTACCATTTGTTGCTCTTTTTCCTGGCCTTAAAAAAGGCAAAATCATTAATAATCACACATTGTAACATACAGTTGCAATCAAAATTATTCAACCCCTCATTGCAAATCAGGTTTATTGTCAATATTTACAGACTTTCAGCTGTTTGCAATGAACAAATCAAACAAAAGCAATTGAAATAGTTTAACACAACGGATGCTTCAAGTGGTTGCCCCAAATACAACTGAAAATGCAACTTAAAATGATTTCACCAGTTTCATAATTATTCGATCCCCTGAATAGAATCCCTCACAACAGCACAGACATGCAAAACAGGTTGTCTCAAGTACATCTGATGCAACTAATCAAGGGCTTCATTAGTTGCACCAGGTGTTCTTGAGCTGGAACACATGAAATGCAGAAAATATATGAAATACCTGGATGGGGCAGAAAAAGGAAGCTATAAATGGCTGCAACCAGATTTCTGAGAAGGTTGTTTGTGAAAAAACCTCGAGTGACTGCAGCAAGACTTGGTGGCAACAGGCGCTGAGGTCTCAGTGAGCACAGTAATGTGGTGGCTCGGCAATGCTCTGGGGCTGCTTTGCATCCTCTGGCACTGGAAACCTGCAGCGTGTGGAAGGCAAGATGGATTCATTGAAGT